>CAUYRT010020151.1:0-58270 GCA_963574885.1 Lepilemur ruficaudatus
CGCCCGGGAGCCCACTAGCAGTCTGAGATGCAAGGGAGGGGAAAGTTAGCCACTCCACCTACCCTTGTCGCTGGTCTCCAAGCTTCTCGTGGGCTTTCTCCTTCCAGTTCTCCTCCACAACCTCCTCCCGTGGAGTCTCTCATGGTCTCAGGTATTCCTCCTTCTGACCCTCGTCTGATGTATACTTGTCTGCTTGCTTAATTCTCCTGCTTTCTTCTAAAATCTGTCTTTTTTGCAGAGACACTCTGGCTGGTGGCTTTACTCGTCCGCCATCTTTAATTCTCCTCTATATAGCATTTTCTAATTAGAATTTTTTATTGTGGTAAAAATACTTAGCATATGATCTAGCCTCTTGACAAATTTTAAGTGCACAATACAGTATTGTTAAGCTACAGGCACAAGGTTGTACAGAAGATTTTAGAACTTATTCATTTTGCATAACTGAAACTATATATCCTTTGAAGAAGAACTTGCCTCAGCCCCAGGCAAGTACCATTTTAATTTATGTTTCTATGAGTTTGATTATTTTAAATGCCTTATGTAAGTGGAATAATGTAGTATTTGTCCTTCTGGGCTTATTTCCCTTAGTGTAATGTCCTCCAGGTTCACCCATCTTGTTGAATATGGCAGGAATGTAAAATGATGCAGCAGCTATGGAAAGGATGGGACTTCCACAAAGGGTTAAAAATGGAATTACATAGTGCTGGAAGTCCTAGCCAGAGCAATCAAGTGAAAGAAGGAAATTACGAGTATTCTAACAGGAAAAGAGGAAGTCAAACTATCACTCTTTGTTGATGATATGATCTTATATCTAGAAAACCCCAAAGATTTTACCAAGAGATTCCTAGAAATGATGAATAAAGTCAACAAAGTCTGAAGTTATGAAATCGATGTACACAGATCAGTAGCATTCTTATATATTAACAATAGTCAAGCTGAGAATCAAATCAAAGACTCAATACCTTTCGCAATAGCTATAAAGAAAATAAAATGCTTAGGAATATATTTAACCAAGGAGGTGAAAGATCTCTAGAAAGAGAACTATGAGTCACTGAGGAAGGAAACTGGAGATGATGTAAACAAATGGAGAAACATAACATGCTCATTGGCAGATTCAACATTGTTAAAATGTCCACACTACCCAAAGTGATTTACAGATTCAATGTAATCCCCATTAAAATACCAATGTCATTCTTCCCAGATCTATAAAAAATAATTCTACACTTCACTTGGTACCAGAAAAGAGCCCAAATAGCCAAAGCAAACTTAAGCAAAAGGAACAAATCTGGAGGCATCACTTTAGCAGACATTAAGCTATACTACAAGGCTAGAGTAACCAAATCAGCATAGTACTGGCACAAAAATAGAGACATAGGCCAATGGAACAGGACAGAGAACCCAGATATAAAGCCATCCACATATAGCCATCTGATTTTTAACAAAATAGACAGCAATATACACTGGCAAAAATAATCGCTATTCAGGTTGGGTATGGTGGCTCATGCCTGTAATCCTAGCACTCTGTAAGGCTGAGGTGGGAGGATCACTTGAGCTCAGGAGTTTGAGACCAGCCTGAGCAAGAGTGAGATCTTGTCTCTACTAAAAATACAAAAAATTAGCAGGCTGTCATGGCACACACCTGTAGTTCCAGCTACTTAGGAGGCTGAGGCAGGAGGATAGCTTGAGCCCAGGAGTTTGAGGTTGATGTGAGTTAGGCTGATGCCATGGCACTCTAGCCTGGGCAATAGAGTGAGACTCTGTCTCAAGAAAAAAACAAAAGAATCCCTATTTAATAAATGGTGCTGGGAAAAATGGATAGCCACATGTAGAAGATTGAAACAAGATCCAAATCTCTGACCACTCACAAAAATTAATTCAAGATGAATAACAGACTTAAACCTAAGACATGAAACCATACGAATTCTAGAAGAAAATTTTAGAAAAATCCTTCTAGATATTGGCCTAGGCAAAGAATTTATGACAAAGACCTTAAAGACATAGTTTTACTTCAATTAAAGAACCAGCAACAACAAAAATTAATAAATAGGACTTGATTAAATTAAAAAGCTTCTGCACAACCAAGGAAACAATCAACAGAGTGAATAAACAACCCGCAGAATGGGAGAAAATATTCTCATGCTAGGCATCTGATAAAGGGCTAATAACCAGAATCTATAAGAAACTCAAGCAAATCAGCAAGAAAAAAATCAAAGAACCACATTAAAAAGTGGGCAAAAGACATGAACAGAAGCTTTTCAAAAGACGATAGACTAATGACCAACAAACATATGAAAAAACGCTCAATGTCTCTAATCATCAGGGAAATGTGAATCCAAACCACAATGAGATATCACCTAACTCCAGTGAGAATGACTGTTATCAAAAAGTCCCAAAACAATAAGTGCTGGCATGGATGTGTAGAGAAAGGAACACTTATACATTGTTGGTGGGGCTGCAAACTAGTACAATCTCTACGTAAAATAGTATGGAGATTCCTCAAAGAACTAAAGGTAAGATCTACCATTTGATCCAGCAATTCCACTACTGGGTATTTACCCAAAGGAAAAAATTTCATTTTATCAAAAAGACACTTGCACTCGAATGTTTTTAGCAGCACAAATCACAATCGCAAAGATGTGGAATCAACCCAAGTGCCCATCAGTTTAAGATCGATTAATAAAATGTGGTATATATATAGCATGGAGTATTACTCAACCATAAAAAAATAAATTAATTCCTTTTGCAACAAACTGAATGGAACTGAAAACCATTCTTCTAAGTGAAGTATCAGAAGAATGAAAAAACAACACTACATGCATTCACTATTAAATTGGAACTCACTGAATAGCGCTTATATGCGCAGATAGAAGTAAATCTCAATAAAAATCAAGCAGGTGGGAGGGAGGAGGAGGGCATGCATGAAATCATACCTAGCGGGTACAATGCACATTATCTGGGTGATGGACACACTTACAACTTTGACTGAAGCAGTACAAAAGCAATCCATGGAACCAAACATTTGTATCCCTGTAATATTCTGAAATAAAAATAAATAGAATTACAGTATGACCCAGAAATCCCGCTTCTGGGTACATATCCAAAAGAAATGAAATCAGGATCTCAAAGAGATATCTGCATTGCCATGTTTATCGCAGCACTATTCATACTATACATCATGTGTGTATTTTGATAACAAAGCAACTGTTCTACCATCTCCTCCATTTCTTTGCAAAAAGAGTTTGCAAATACAGTGCAGCTACTATAAATCATCTGGAAATCATCTGCATGAAGATTTGCACATGGCCCGTAAAGCAGGCAAATCATCAACTTGTTAGTAGCTGGAAGTGTAATTAAAAATATTTAAGATGTAGTGAGATTTACATTTGAGACTTGCTTGTTGGATCATAGACTGTCTTCGTTTCACTTTTGGCAATAATATCTTAAGAGTGGTAGGAGGAAATCTGAGGGAAGAAATCTAAGAAGAGCAAATATAGGTGATAGGAATTACAGTGAATGGTTAATTTGCTTCTCATGAAGAATAGTATTATGGTCAAAGAGCACTTTTTTTATGTTGTTGAACTTAAAAGATTTTAGTTGTACTAATATGTGAGTTTCATTATATTTTACTGTTTTAAAATTTCAAACTTGACAAATGAAATACATATTGTGACCTACAATCCTTGAGTTGCGGTAAGATTTGCATATATTTATGTACATATGAACTCAATTTTCATAAATCTAGAACATAGACTAATTAATTTATTTTAGCAATAAGTTCAAACACATTTATGAAGTATGTGTGCTGAGCTAAGCATCTCATAATTGTAAGTCAAGGAACTCAGTTATTCACCTGGCAAGATTTTTCTCCCAAACCTTCATTTCTCTGGTCAATATAACGAGGACAAAATGTAAAATATATACCAGTTAACTAAAAGTTCAAGTTTCATAGGCTAGTCCTTAAAAAAAAAAGTGTATCAAGAATCAAAATCATTTATAAATGGTTTTTTTTTAATTTTTTCTTGTTAATTCCTGGCTACAGGCAAGATCCTTTGTAAAGTTTGTATGCTCCCTCCTTTACCCTCCCTCAGATCATTTTGGATAAAATACTGTGGAAGTCTCCCTTTGTCTACCTGATTTTTTTCTCCAATCAGGTATAGAAACCTGCAGACTACACTGTAATCTATAATAGAAACCCTCCCCTAAAAAACATACACACACACATCTGTAATAATAAATGTATTCAAATAATGCACGTATATTTTTAAACATAATCCATACTATCCATTAGAAGAATAGTTCAGGTAAATAACATAACTCAAACTCCAACACAATAATGAAAGTATTAATGTAAATTGTAATTTGAAAAACCAAATACTTTATAAAAATAAATGTTAAAAAAAACAAAAAACAAACAACAAAAAAAAGAATCAAAATCATTACCTTCCTTATCTTTAATAAGTGAAAGAAGAGAGTGAGCTGATGAAAGACATAGTTTTACTTCAATAAAGAACCATAATGTTTTAGAACTTCAGGCAGCCTATCAGCTATAACCATCTAATCTAAGTTAAGGTTACACAAGCACAGAAGTGCTAGTAATAAATGTGAGAGTGCAGTGAACTGTGGTTGTTGAACAAAGGAGCAGGTACTGACCAGTAAACTTAAGAGAAATTTTCAAGTCCATTGCAAATCCATATCCGGTCTTAACTAAATTTTTCTATTAATTTTTGACATTAATGTTTTTATGGTGGTCATCAGTTGTTTAAAGTTTTTCAACAAGATGTCATACTAGCTCATCAATGGCACTACAAGACAAACATTTCCACCCTTGTCATCTTGTCTTCCTTTTCTTCCTATACATTTCTAGTAATGGGGCTAAAGAATTCAAAAGAACTAATCAATAAAATATATTGGCTAATTGATTTGGTATACCTGTCAAGTAACAATTTTATCTGCCCTTTCCTTCCTTCCCTCCTTCCTTCCTTCCTTCCTTCCTTCCTTCCTTCCTTCCTTCCTTCCTTCCTTCCTTCCTTCCTTCCTTCCTTCCTTCCTTCTTTCCTTCCATAATTCTTATGTGCAGTGGTGTGCTTGGAGCCCGCTTGCACTAGATAGCAAAAGCTTATTCTGCACATCTTTTCCCAATTCTGCCTTCAGTGGCCCCAAATTGGTAGCTTGGAATTGGACATGATGAGACCACTTTACACAACAGAAAATAGCAAATGGTATAAATTGTCGCTCCCCCCATCCCCCAGCCTTTACCAACACACAGTGAGCTGGTTGTTAAATATTTACAAACACATCATTGCTATACTACTAACTCTATTTGGGACAGGTTTAAAAATTAAACATAGTACAAAATAGATGATAAACCTGAAAATAGAAGTAAACTAAAACAAGCTGTAAATTGAATTTGAACTTTGAAGAGAAATTTGATTTTAAAACCCCAAACCTACAAATTTGAGGGGAAAAAAACTATTTTCTTGCAAATGAACTGAGAAACAACTACAGTTTTTTTCTTTAGCATTATAAAGACCACCTTTGAAATGGGCAATTTCTTGGGCAATCTACACGGCTAAAGTTATCATATTTTAAAATACATATACCATTTATTTTTGAAGATTATAAAAATATTATATTACACTATATCAAACTTTTATTTTTATAGCTTCTTGAATTAAATGGTTAGATTATTTTAATATTAGTTATCATTAAAATATTATTTTCCACTGAATATACATTTTTAATAACTTTTTAAATGTACTCCTTAACAGTTATCATTATCACTATTTTCTGAATACTCTAAAGACTTTTTGCTTTGATTTTTTGTTTGCCCATTTACTCAGTATTTTTTTTTTTGTTTTTACTTTCTGAGTAGTTTGAGTCTTAAATATCATTGTTTTGTTATTCAGTTCTAGTTTTATTTCAGTATGATCAGAGTACCGGCCTGTGTAAGTTCTGCATTTCAGAATATGGGAATGATTTTTTTTTTACTACAGTAGAATTGGTTATTATATATGTTCCATGAACATGGGTATGTTTATATATGTATCTATTTGATCAGTTTGTTTTTCATATCATTCAATTTATATGACTTTTCTATATAATTTTTGTCTTCCTTATCTAGCATTGATGCAGTTAGATCTATGTCAAGTCATTGCAATTATATTTGTATCAGTATTTTAATATTGCTTAAGTCTAACCATTTGTGCTTTACATGTTTTGAATGTTATCTGATGCCTAACAGTTTGACTATTACTTCTTCATTGTGAACTACACCTTTATCAATGTAAAATGTCCCTCTTTTTTAAACATTAATATTTGTGCATAGCATGCTGTGTTTTCTTATGTTCACTCACTGCCTTTGTTATTTATTTGTCTACATTTTCCTGTCATAGTTTGCCTGTTTGTCTATTTTAAAAACATTGTGTCACCACATTTTATCATTTTCTCTTGTTTAGATCTAAAAAAACATTGAATGTAATCTATAAATCACTTTCTTTTAATTGATGTTAAATCTATATAAGCTTACTGAGCTTTCTCATGAATTTTATTTTGTGATTTCTGCATTTATTGCTTCCTTATTGTTTCTCATCTTATCATAACTTCTATTTGTTGAAATATCGCTTAAATTTTTGTAACTCTTTTCTCCCTTTGTGATTTTAAGTTATGTATGTTGTCTTTACTCTCTTTGATTATTTTCAAATTAAAAATATCTATGTTGTTAATTGAATTGTACACACTGTGATGTAGAAACCCAGCCCTGCTCATTTATCTCTACCATGCCAACTTTAAGCTTTGCACAGGAAGGATGCTATACATTTATTTCTTAAATGAGTAAATAAATCAATAAACATTATTGATAAAACAGAATCGATTTACTGTATCTGAAGAAGAAGAGAAGCTTAGGAATAACTTCATTTCTTCCCTCTTCCTCACTCCTATTGTTTTCCTGCTTTTATTGAAATGGACTGAATATTGCCATTAATTTGTTTTTAAACAACATGTTCTTTCCCATCCAAGAATTACTTTTTGACATTTGTCAAGTTTCATAACTATGTTTATAACAGTTACTCAGATGCCAGCTCTGTGTTGAGTTAATCACTCACTGCCATTTCTTTTGAACTACACATCCCCTCAAATTGAGTTAATTTCTTGGTATTGATTCATTTCTTGGTTGAATGAAGCACTTCCTTGAGTAATTTTTTCAAGACAGATAAATGGGTAGCATACGTCCTTCCTGAGTCATTTCATGTCTGAGAAGGTTGTTTTGCCCTTGCTAATGAAAGTTGACTTGGCTGAGGTTAGAATTCTTGGGTCACAAACTTTCCCCTGAAACTCTGAAAATGCTTCTCCAGGGCCCCATTTCAGGTAGTGCCGAGGAAGAAAAGTCTGATGGTATCTTGATAGTTCTCACTTTATTCTTTTCTGCATAGGTGCTTTTAGAATATTCTCTTTATACTCAAAGTAATACAAAGTAAGTAGACTCACGGTTACCAGAGGCCGGGAAGTGTAGTGGGAAGGAGTGGATAGGGAGGGCATGGTTAATGGATACAAAAATATAATTATATAAAATAAATAAGATCCACTAGTTGGTAGCACAATAATGTGACTATAGTTAATAATAATTTATTGTATATTTTAAAATAACTAAAAGAGTGGAATTAGATTATTCCTAACACAAAAAAATGATACATGCTTGAGGTGATGGATACCCCAATTACCCTGATTTGATCATTACACATTGTATTGCTATATCAAACATCATATTACCCCATACATATGTACAAATATTATGTGTCCATAATAATTAAAAATAAAAAATTTATTTAAAAAAGTAATGTGAAATAAATCATTTAATCATTGTTTATTTAATTGAAGGTTGATTTTTTATTACTATCTAGTATTCTTGGACCCTTGAACTAAATGTTCAAACTTTCTCCATCTCAGAAATGTTAATGTTTAAAATTAATTTGATTATTGCATCTGTTTGCTTTCTAGAATCCTGTTTTACACTTTGTGTTAGGTTTGTGTTGCCATAAAGGAACACCTGTGACTGGGTAATTTATAAGGAAAAAAATTTTACTCAGCTCGTGGTTCTGCAGGCTGTACAAGGAGCATCGCACCATTATCTGCTTTTGGTGAGGGATTCAGGGAGCTTTCAATCAAGGTGGAAGGAGAAGGGGGAGCAGGCATGTCACATGGCTAGAAAAGGAGCAGAGAGGAAGGAGGGGGTTCCAGCCTCTTTTAAACAACCAGCTCTTTCTCTCATGAACTAATAAAATTAGAACTCACTTTTTTTTTTTGAGACAGAGTCTCACTCTGTTGCCCAGGCTAGAGTGCTGTGGCCAGCCTAGTTCACAGCAACCTCAAACTCCTGGGCTCAAGCAATCCTCCTGCCTCAGCCTCCCAAGTAGCTGGGACTACAGGCATGCGCCACCATGCCTGGCTAATTTTTTCAATATATTTTAGTTGGCCAATTAATTTCTTTCTATTTTTTTAGTAGAGAAGATGGGGTCTCGCTCTTGCTCAGGCTGGTTTCGAACTCCCGACCTTGAGCTATCCACCCGCCTCGGCCTCCCAGAGTGCTAGGATTACAGGCGTGAGCCACCGCACCCAGCCTGCTGATCGTTCTTTGACAGTAGACCTGTCTTACCTATAGCAGTCAGGCAGAAAATGTGTTACTTTGGTGCTGACCGTTTTGGTGTCTGGCATCCTTGCTCAGTCCTTTAGCACTATCACGGCAGTGAGTTGATAAAGCCTGGCCAACTGCGTGTGATTGTATTGATTGCCTGTCTGCCCTCTGCTGCCAGCAGAAAGGTGATGGCAGGGATTCATGTGGCCTGAGTTCACCGGGGCTGGCTCTTTATCAGGCTGCTTCAAGAACACTTCGTTGTGCAGGATTGTATTAACTGCTCAGTTTGTAAAGCAGAAGATAATTATAGTTCGTTTCTGAAAAGTTATAATGAGTACTTACTATGTGCTAAGTATTGTATGAAGGTCTTTGCATGTTACTTAATTTTATCATTCACCCACTCTGGGTTGTGCCTTGCCTGCTAAGAATGGGTTAGGTTTCTATGAGGTATTTTTATCCTCATCTTCCAAGTAAGGGAACTGAGGCTCACAGATGGCTTTTTTTAAAGCTCCCACATCTCATTGGCATCCAGGTGTATGCAGTTGAAAACATTTAGTGTGTCAGGCACTATCAGGAGTACTGAGATGAACAAGACAATCCCTATCTTCCTAGAGCTTATGTTCTCATAGAGAGGGTAGATTTTGAATGAAAAATTGTAGGATGGTAAGTGCTATGAAAGATAATTATCTCTCTGAACTCCAGAACACATGACTTATATGCCTCCTGCATTTTGTCATTGCCTCTCTAGGTTCTTCTAGAGTTTGAGACTTGTAGCTGGTGTGGCTGTGGTGTAGAGCTGGGGTGAGGCTTTAGGAGGGGAAGGGGTTTTTCAAGTAGGAAGATTATGGGACACGTTTTTGTGAATTTCTGTGGCAAAGTATAAAGCATCCAACAAGACTTTCCCCAGAAGGACTGATTACACAGTGGACTAGAATTAAATATACTGGTTTGGTTCAGAACAAAACTTCCCCTTGGGTTTTGTTAAGATCAGTCTGCAAACTAGTGTAGTGCAGATGGGGCCCTATACTATCGGATCCCTCATGGGCTGGTGAAGTATAGTAGTTTTTCTATTGGGACTTTGAAGCTTCTGATTCTGTATTTCTCTCATTGTCTCCCTTCAGAAGATAAGTTTCTAAAAAGTAGAGAAAATTGGGAGGGAGAGACATTTTAAATTATTTTCCCAGTTGGGATTGAAAAATAAGGAGGTGAATTTTAATTACTGAAGGCATTATTACTGGAGCCATCCTATAGTTTTCTTCCACACTACAGTGTTAAGAAATGATTCTCACAGATGTAGGAAGCTGTGAGAAGTGTTGGAGTGAACGCTGCATACATGCCAAGTCACACCTTCTGCAGAGAATTTGAGTGGATGCACTATGATATTGCCAGATGTATGCTCATCCTTGAGTTTTGTCACCTAAAATCTTTTAAATGAAGAATGTCTATTAGGAATTGGAATATCTTGATTCTGTTTTCCATTTTACCAAAGTCTGTGGAAATTTTTCCTTGTTTTCTTGAGTAACTTCTACGGAAAGCATCTTTGAGTCCTTAGAGCTAAAGAATGATTCTCATATATGGGTCCCACGAGAATCTTTCAGAAACTTCTCTAAGCCTGGGAACTACGAGTCAGAGGTTGCTCAATTATATTTGAATGGAAACTGCCATTTCAGAAGAAAGAGGGGATCCTTTTTCAGACATGCAAATTATCCAAATGAAGAGAATTATTTGAAAGTAAAGTCATGGTACAGAAAAACTAAGGCTTATTTCCTTGTCACTGTAATTGGCACACTATAGCATTTCTATTATCCGGGGAGCACAAAGAGCCAGAGTGGAGGTACTACTGATTTTGGATTAACACCATGACATTTGAAAGAGAGTTTTCCAAGGGAAGATTTTATTACTTTCTTCTAGGTGACCATTTTATTTCTTTTTCTTTCACTCAGCTTCTGTGGTGTATCAGGAAACCTATCAGAGTAATACGTAAGCAGGAGTTGGGGTAGCTTAAGAAGGTGAGAATGGAGGAGAAAGGAAAAGTGAGGATATTAGTGCTTGGCCATTAATATTCTCAAGGTCAGAATTAGAAAACCACTGAGCTATGTAATACTGGCCATTGGTCCTTCACCCTCCAAAATCTGCCTCTCTAAGTATGGTCTATAGAGTAGTTACTTGCTTCATTTTGGCAATGTCCATACTTTTGATTCATGCATAAACTAATAACTTGTTTATAGCAATTGAGATCAAACAAAAATTATTTCAGTGATCTGATTGGAAGCAAGGTGATTGTGAACATTAATTTTGTTGAGGGTTTTTCTTATGTTTGATTGAAATTTAAAAAAAATTATGATTGTATTCATTTTGTGGTAGGAAAGTGGGAACAGATGACCTATGTGATATGTCGAGCTTTTTCTCTGCCACCCTCGCTGAGGATTTGAAACACCTGTTAATCTACATTGTTGCACTCTAAATGCACTGGGTTCTACTTTAGTAGACTATATAAAACAACTTGGGTCTCAAGTTCCTTCGTGGGCAGATGCCCAAAAGACATAATAGTTATGACCAGCAGAGGTGTATGTTGTAGCTTGCTAAATGGTTTTGTCTGCTAGTTCTATGATCTGTGTCAGTTCTGGGTTAGTTTTGGTTAGTTGATTTCCCCCCACCCACCACTGCCACTGCCACTGCTATGGGCATGTTCTGGCTTTTTTGCATGCCTGGTAAGTTTTAATTCGATGCCTGACATTGTAAATTTTGCTTTATTGGGTACTGGATATTTTATATTTTTATGATATTATTGATCTTTGTTCTGGGATGCAGCTACTTATTTGGGAATAATTTGATCCTTTTCAGATTAATCTTTCAAGACCAGATCAGGATTTAGTCTAGGGCTAATTTTGCCCCACTGTTGAGGCCAGAGCCTCCTGAGTCCTGTAAATGATGAGTTTTTTCCAGCTTAGTTGATGGTGAAAGGCACCACTTCACATCCCTGTGAGCACTGGGTACTGTTCTGTGGAATTCTTTGGGATTAAGTTCCTTCCCTGACATCAGGTAGTTTCCTACAGGGATGTTTTGGTAGTGCTCTGCTGCTGCAGTCCCTGGGCCATGGACCCGTACCTGTCCATGGCCTGTTAGGAGCCAGGCCGCACAGCAGGAGGTGAGCAAGTGAAGCTTCCCATCTCTCTCATCACTGCATAAGTTCCGCCTCCTGGCAGATCAGCCGCGGCATTAGAGTCGCCTAGGAGCGAGTAGAGCGAGCCCTACTGTAAACTGAGCATGTGAAGGATCTAGGTTGCGCACTCCTTATGAGAATCTAATGTCTGATGATCTGAGGTGGAGCTGAGGCGGTGATGTTAGAACTGGGGAGTGGCAGCAAATACAGATTATCATTAGCAGAGAGGTTTGCACAATAAATGTAATGAACTGGAATCATCTCGAAACCATCCCCTGACCCCACACCGTCATCCGTGGAAAAATTGTCTTCCGTGAAACTGGTTCCTGGTGCCAAAAAGGTTGGGGACTGCTGCTCTACTGAGTCCTCAGGGGGGAATTTCCGGTCTCTGTAGCTTGCTTGCCCTCTTAGTGACTCTCTCCTCTCTGGTATTCTGTCCTGTAGTCTCTCCAGACTCTCAGCTCCTTCTCCTCAACTCAGAGACAACTCTGGGCGCCTTTGGGTTTCCTCTCCCTTTGCGGCAGCTTGTGATCGCTCAGAAGGCAGTAAGCTGGAACACTTGCAGAGCTTCCACATGTGTTTTCCATCTCTCAGGGATCACTGTCCTTCATTGCCTGACGCCTTTTAAACTGTTTCATATGTTGATCATCTAATTTTAGTCGTTCAGGTGGAAGAGTAAATCATCTGGCCCTTGATAACTTTATTTTGGCTAGGAGCAGAAGTTGCCTTTATTCTTTTTTATTGAAGAGTCTTTTTTTCAGACCCCAGCCTTTACCTGACTTGCCGTGTCAAATATGTAAGCAGGAGTTCTGGTGCACGTGAGTGCACAGATGGATCCAGTACAAAATGCAGAAACATGCATTGTTTATCACACCTTCCTTTAGAGCTGTGCTCCTTGTTGCCATTCCTTACTTGGACCTATTTTTAGGATTTTAAACAACACTCTATTCAGTGTCCATCATATTCTTTTCCTCCTTGCATTACGGGAAGCTTCATGGAATTTGCCACTGGCTTAGGGAAAAGTATGAATGGACTGAGGCAAGATTTCTCCTTAAGACACCTTCTGGCAGGGCAGGAAAGTGAAGACACAGGATGAAGAGTGCTCCACTTACCTTCTCCTTTTGTTCCCGGAATGACTTAAGTCTGGAAAGAGCTACTCTTAAAAAGTTGTGGGTCTGGGTTTGTACATTGTAGCAAAAGGAAGAAATGACCATGAGGCCAAGGTCAGACCCTTGTGGTGCCGCTGACCCAGTCGTAGGCAGTTTAACCAGTAAGGCTGTAGTTCTAAAGGCTCTGTCATGGGCCTTGCTGTGCAACTGATCATTGGTGGAAGCAGCCCAACAGGGGTCTTGGCAGTGACCCTAGAGCAACAAGGAGGGCAGAAGACCTTCAGTTTAGGGACAGAGGGAGGCAGGCCGTGGGAGTTGACAGAAAGAAGCTTATTTTGAATTCTTATGGGACCAACTCCTCTATCCTAAACTCTTAATTTTTTTTCCAAGTTAGAAAAATAGTATGTGCCAATTATAGAAAATTAGGAAAGTTAAAGAAGAAAATATCTATAATCCAGAGGTAATCTTTGTTAACATTTCTCCTTTTTTCCCCTGTGCGTTCATTAAAACACATGTAGTTTTCTAAAGCATTAATACACACTTGTGGATGGCAAAATGTTGATGTTAAGAATATACTGTTTTGTTAACTTTTGAGCATTTTGGATTACCTGTCCCTTTTTGGTCTCATAATAAAAAGTTTTAGTTTCCTAAGAAGAGTACAATCAAGTTTTTTGGTAGAGGATTTGATTTTGTTTACATTGGAGCTTGCCTGATAGGTCTATTTTCCATCCTGATTAGGGTCTAAGTTTCAGGTCCTGCCTTTTTAGGGTCCCCAGTAGCACTCCGTGTGTGTGTGTGTGTATGTGTAAAAGTTATTATCTAATAGAGGAGGAAACTAGATGGATTCTAAAATCAATGCTAATATGAACTATTTCGAGTTATTTTATTGAAGTCACTTGTACCCATGGTGTTTTGTGCTATAGACTGGGGCTTTGACAAAGGAACTATTAGGATTTCTGGGTTGATGGCTTGAATCTTTGGAAAGATCTAATAGTTTCTTTTGGATCCTAGAGAAAATAGTGATCTGGCTTATTTGACTTTATTGTTTAAGATCAGCACGATCTTTATGTGCCATGTTGTATTTTTTGGTGGGGAGTTATCATAGAGATGTATGTTTTTTTTGTCTTCCTTGGGTCTTGGCATTGCTAATGGAAGCTCCAGTCTTCCAAAATTCTTGATGAATGAGTGATGCTGAGGAAAATGGAATGAATTGTATTCACTCTCTGGCATCATTTGGTCACAGTCTGAAGTCCTCTCCACCTCTGTCCATCCAGGTGAATGGTGTTAATGTATAATTCTATACTTTACACATTATTTTTAGATACCAACTTGGTATCTCACTGAAATACTCAGCAAGTGGCAAACTTTGTAGGAGATAGAGGAGATCCAGAGGGCTTTCTGAGGACTTTGTTATGGCTAGTGTAAGTTCTGTATTGTGCTTTAGACAGAAAAGACAGCAGGTTAAGGGCTTTGGGGCAATTACTGTTTGGCTTTGGAATGCCAGAACAAGTTCATTGACTCAGTAGCAGAACTGGAGGGAGTATGTCTTATTTTTGTCTGAAATGTGTTCAAAATGGTATTTTTTCTTGAGGAAGCTGTCAGGAGTGTCTGATTTCCATTTTAGTTTTGTTAATCTTGTAATCCTTCCATTGGTTTTTGATTGATCTTGAGGGGCTGATTAATTTTAAAGAACGTATCATTCCTTCTTTTTGACCAGACCCTATAACCTTAATTTTGTTCTAGAATCTTCCCTGCATAGTTCTGTTCCATCTATGTTTAGTTGAATAGTTAGTGAATTTGTTGTATGACTCTTGCATATGTCTATTTGAGTCCAAAAAATTTAAATTTTATTAATTCTGCGCTGGTTTAAACTTGGTATGGTACTGAATAATACTCTCAGATATAATGGGATTTGCTAGGTAAAAGGTGAGCTATTCTCATTTTTCTACCAGTTCATAGTCACATAAAGAAAGATGCAGTATTAGTTAACTAAAACAAACTTATAAACTGGTTTTAAAGAATGGATGTTTTCATTCTAAATGTATGCTCATATGTACGTTTTGATGCTGATGTTTGCCAGAGATATTTGTACATCTCCTTTTATCAGTCCTCTCTCCAACTAACACAGCATGAACAATCAGTTGGCCCTTCTGTTTTTGTTCAGCTGTCACTGAATAGATATCTAATTCGGTAAAGAGGGTATGCCAGGTGAAAGGTCCCAGTTAGCTTATCTCAAGTCCACCTGTCTCCTCACATGGATACTACGATTGGTGGAATGAGGGGGAATTTAGGTAGAAAGAGTTTGAATGGCATTTTAAGGTGTCATTAAAAAACAAACAGCAAAACACTATTAATAAGCACTCCTGCGTGCTCAGATGGCGTATTAGGCAGGGCTTGTCATATGACTCATTTACAAACCCATTGCTGCTTGTGAAAATTACCACTATGCAGATGTTCTCCCCTCCCCCGCCCCATCCTCTGACTGCCAGAGGAGGCAATTGAAAACTCAGTGCCCAGTCAGATCCCAGCCTGAGACAAAGGCCTTTTCTATGAGAGTTTGCTCCCGCTGGTTAGAGCCAAAATGCTAATTGGCATCAGCTGCATTAAATCACTAAGTGGGGGCTAGCAGCTGCCTGGCCATTGGAGAAAACCATGAGGGAGCTTTCCCTTTCTTACCAAAAAGGCATCTCTCCTCTCAAGTTACTCTTAATTTTTTTTTTCGTTTGTTTATGCTTGTTACTTTCTAATGAAGATCATGAAGGACACAGTAGCTTGGACTTGGCCTAGACACATAGGATACATAAATTTCCTCTATGTAGTTTTGCCAATTCAACTTTCTTTTCATATGTGGGATTTGTTGTTGCTTTTAAATTTCAGTTCTAGGCGGCCGCAAGTCCATTTTCTGGTGTATCTTCTGAGGCTAAATGAAGTGTTCTTTGATGGTGGTGGTATGTATGTATGTGTGTATTTAAGTGTTGGAATGAGACCACCAAACTTGTTTTTAAGTAATAACTAAAGGGAGATTGGAACTTAGGAGTTGGTTCATTGTTACCTTACTCTAAAGAAAACATAAAATACTATATAATAAGCATTAGTCATAGTTAGGATTCCAGTTGTAGTTGGCTTAAAGCCGTTGGCAGATTCTGTATTTCTGATGCTTTTTCTCTCAAGGTGGGCACTCATAATTAGACAGTAAATGACAATTAGTGGTGGTGCTAACTACCTTTTTATTTTATAAGATGTGTAATAGTCATCTGTTTTAAAATCATAAAATCAAGAGAGGAAATGTTCAAAGCGTACATAAACTCCATTCTAAAACACTAATTGGAGAGGAGAATATGATTTCCCCTCAAATTTTTTTTTTCTGTAGTTCAGTCATATGCTTCCAGGATTTGACTGTTCAAGACCTGGGAAATATTCTGGCAAGTGATGTCAGGTCGCTTTATTTCTGGTTGATATTTGGATGTTTAAGTCAAATAAGCCACTGCCAGACTTGATTGTATTTCAGTTCTTATATTTTATTGATTCTAAGATGCAGCCCAGTTTTGAAGATGTTACAATATGTGTATTATGGTTGATGGTACATCACCGTTTATTCCTAAAATAATGGTGTGTCTCCATTCAGGGACATTTTAGATGCAATGAAGTACACTGTGCCATGATAATCTGCCAGCAGTATTTACCAGTATGCATATTCAGTGTTTTTCAAACTAGTGGACACTACTGAATTTAATCCTCTAAGAACTTTAAAATATGTGCTTGATTTTTAAGTCAGTGGGCTTTGAAAATATCAAGTGCCTATGGAAGCTCTGGACTTTTCTTACAGAGTGGTGAATAAGTTAGAGTCTAGAAGAAATTGGCTTGTATCACTGAAGGAAAAAAATAAATGGAAACTAGTCAAAATATGTCATAATCCTTAATTATTTCTCAGGAAGCATCTCATGGGAGACTCATAGGTAGCATTTGCTTTCTGTCAGGAAGTGAAACCTATTGGCAAAGGGTGATAGGGAACAGTAACCATGGGGATAATTTAACCACTATGAGGAGTTGAGGGGGAGGGAGGCAGAGATGGATCAATAAAACAAGTCTGGATAATGCAATAAAATTCACATATGACATGAAGTGATTGGCTGCTTTTACTACAATAACAAAATTAAAATAAATATTTTGATTTTTTTGCTATTCTAGTTCAACATTGTTCTTTTTGTTTTTGTGTAGTTTTTACATCCCGAATCTTTATGGGTTTCCTATTTTAGATAAAAAGAAAATCAAACCTTTAGTTCACTTTCTGATCACTTAGCTGCAGTTCACTGTAAAGAAAGTGGGATGTTTGTCTTCTCAGAACACAACATGTTTAATTGTGGGCCTTGTCCCGGGAGTAATGCCATAGGCCTTTTCAACAGGGGCAGGTTTATGGTCATTGCCATGTGCTGACTTTTGTTAGGAACCTACCTATCTTGACAAGCTTCACTCACTAGAGTTGTCCTGGCCTGCTCACTGTTTGGTCGAGAGGACTCACAAGAACCCATAGATTATGTTGGGAGTGAGTTGTGGTCAGTCAGGAGAGAGCCAGCAAGCTGTGGTCACTATTATCCGCCATACAATGTGTATAAATGTGAGTGTGTGGAAAGAGCATGATATAAAACTTCTGATGAATTGAGTTTTCTAGCTTTGTTTAGGATATGCTTCTTCATGCTTTATTAATAAAAATTATAACCCTTTTCTGTTTTAGTATAAAGTTCCTTTGAAGAGAGGTCTCAAAAGTGTGTTTCTCTGTAATATAGATGAGCTAAACACTGGTTTTGTTTAGAATTGAAATAGTTATCTTAGTTAATCTTAGTTATTGAGTATCTCTTTTTAAATTGCTGCTTTCAGCATAACCATGTTGAAATCACAGATTGAAATGATATACATTTGGTGTGATTTTCCTATGTGCAGGGTTTGAATGAGAATTATTATATACACTGTACTTGGCCATGTAACTGCTGCCATATTTGCAGTCACCATCTATTAAAGTCACATGACAACTGTACCTATAGAATATACAGTCAAGAATCGCTTAACAACGAGGATATTTTCTTGAGAAATCGTCATTAGGGGATTTCATCCTTGTGTAGTCATCACAGAATGTGGTTGTGTAGCCTGCTGCAAACCTAGGCTACACTATACGGTCTGTTGCTCCTAGGCTACAAATCTGTACAGCATTTTACTGTACTGAATACTGTAGGCAGTTGTAACACAATGGTAAGTAGTTACATGTCTAAAAATATCTAAAGATAGAAAAGATAGAATAAAAATGCAGTATAAAAGATAAAAAATGGTACACATATAGGGCACTTACCATGAATGGAGTTTGCAGGATTGGAAGTTGCTCTGGGTGAGTCAGTGAATGAGTGGTGAGTGAATGTGAAGGTCTAGGATATTACTGTATACTATGGTAGACTTTATACACACTGTGTACTTAGGCTACAGAAAATTTATAAAAAAATTGTTCTTTCTTCAATAATAAATTAACCTTAGCTAAACTGTAACTTTTTTACTTTATAAACTTCTGGATTTTTTTTTAAACTTTTTGATTCTTTTGTAATAATGCTTAGCTTAAAACAAACACATTGTACAGTTGTACAAAAATGTTTTCTTTATATCCTCACCCTATAAACTTTTTTCTATTAAAAATTTTGTGGGTTTTTTTTTTCTTTTTAAACTTTTTTGTTAAAAACTAAGACACAAACACACACGTTAGCCTGGGCCTACACAGGGTTGGGATCATCGGTATCATTGCCTTCTGCCTCCACATCTGGTCCCATTGGAGTATCTTCAGGAGCAATAACAGTCATGGAGCTGTTATCTCCTATGAAGGCAGTGCCTTCTGGAATTCCTCCTGAAGGACCTGCCTGAGGCTGTTTTACAGTTAACTTTTTTTTTTAAATAAGTAGAAGGCATGCACTCTAAAATAATGATAAAAAGTGTAGTATAGTGAATACATAAACCAGTAACACAGTCAATCCTTATCAAGTATTAATGTTCTGTATGATTGTATGTGCTATAGTTTTATGCGACTGCCAGCACAGTAGGTTTGTTTACACCAGCACCACCACAAACACATGAGTAGTACATTGTGCTGCAACATTATGATAGCTATTACACTGATAGGAATTTTTTAGCTCCATTTATAATCTTATGCGATCACTGCTGTATATTTAGTCTGCTGTTGACTGAAATGTTATTAGATGGTACATGACTATACAATAATATTATATGTATGTCTTGGAACTATGAAAAAAGCTGCAACATCATTAATTAGAATTAGTGGTGAGACCACATGGGAAGAGAAAATGTCTTTTAGAACACAAACTTCAGTTGTACATTAGTGCTTTAGAAACCAAATTCATAACAAGACACATAGTCACTCTAGAACGGTGATTCTCAAGATGGTGACTTTCCGGGTTGGTTCCAGAACCACTCTTAAGGCCTTACAGACCTAAAGGTCTGGGCTAAAGCAGTAGGCTTGTTCAAAGTTGTGTGTGTGTGCATGTATGCTCTCTTTATTGCACGTGCACATACACACATCTAGACTACTCGGAAACCACGAGTGTTCCCTGGAGAAGGAAGAATGTCAGTTATAAGTGGAATGCATATGTTAGTATAGAAAACTAAGGTTTTAGGGAGCCAGTCATCTTTTCCTTTTGAAAATAGATGCAGTAGAGGGAATTCTAGAGATCTGGTCATCAGATTTTTTCAGATTTCACGCTGTGGTTTTCTAATGAAGGCTGCTTTTCTCTTTTCCTGCCTATTGTCTCTTCTTTCTCACTTTAATTCTGCTTTCCCCTCATTTTCATACTAACTACGGATCTTCCTTATTATGACTGCAGGTAGTGTGTCATGTGTACAACAAGGAGCGAATGCCCACACTGGCTGGTGCAGTTTCTTCCCCAAGAGGTGGAAACCACAGACTTCTCAGCCCTCATCATTCACAAGGGCAGCTATTTCCTTCATCCACACCCCCACCTTCTCACAAAAACTCTGAGTTTCTTCTTCTGCTCATCTTATTTTAATAAACTGACGGGCTAGGGGAGAGGCGTCAAGTCTGAGACAACTGTTGACAGATATTTTGTTAGTGGAGCCTGCTGGGCTCACCTGAACCTCTGTTTGGCGTGCTTAGAGAACCTCGGGAGGGACTGCACTGCTGGCTGGCATCTGTGTGTTCTAACATGTCCATGGCCTCTCTAGAGGGTGCCGTTGTACAGGGCTGTTAGAGGTGAACCGTTCTGGCTTTAAGTGGACTAGATGATTTGTTGTCACAAATGTTTTCTAGAATGAAAATAGCCTTTCCTAGTTATTAGTTGGAACCATATCAGTCATTTCTCTTTTTTTGGTCCCACTTTTACAAATGAGCAAACTGAGGCTCAGAGAAGTAGAGTGAATGGCCTAAGGTCACAGTTAGTGGGAGAGCTGGCCTCTCCCCACCACAGTGTCCCTGCTGCTTCCCCTGCTGCTCTCTGTGTTTCTTGTCGCCTCTTATACTTCATGGCACTCCTGCATAGCCTGTAATCACACTTGAAGAGATGTGTCCCTAGAGTCCCCTGGTTCTTGGCATGAAGATAAAGGAATGTGTGTGTCTCCCTGCTACTGGAGGACTGGGAACTCGTATTCCTTTAATTATTTTATAAATAATTATAAGTAAAGTAAGTATATGTAAGAAAGTAAAGTAATGTATATCATTCAGTAGTCAAACATTTTATTTTTATTTTTTCTTAAGGATGAAGAGGAAGAAATCAAACTGGAGATAAATATGCTTAAGAAATATTCTCATCATAGAAATATTGCAACATATTATGGTGCTTTCATTAAAAAGAGCCCTCCGGGACATGACGACCAACTCTGGGTAGGTGGATGTTTCCTGAGTGCTTGGGCTTTCCTCTTTGGTTGTATTATGAGGATATGAAGGAAGAGGGGTGGGGAGAGGGGGAAGCAATGGGGTGCAGTAGTTGGTAGCTTCTAAAGGCTTCCTTGGCCTGTATCCCTTGATATACAGAATGTTTATTTGGATGTTGATTTCACATTGCATGTGGAAAAGTTAACTTTCTGTTTCTGAAGTAAAAACACACCTTCTGAAAGGAATGTGACCAATAGCAAGGAAATTAGCAGCTTGAAAGCAGTACAATAAAAAACTTTATTTATGGGAACCAATTAATATGAAACCTCAATAAATTGCATCTTGCCATACCACCTAGAAATAACAGACAGATCTCAAGAAACAAACTTCTATCAGTAACTTATCAATAATATTAATCATAGTAAACAGTAAATCCCAGGGAAATTTCTGGAATTGACATATTCAACCTTATCTCTTTTTGAACATGTTTATTTTCAAGATGATGACCTTGAAATACTACCATCAGATATGTGGTCATCACATTAGTTATGCTCAAGGTATTGAACTTGTAAAGTAGGAAGATAGATTAATTCTTTTTCTAATTTTTTTTAAAAAGGCCATTATAGAAAACATTTGCAAAATTAAGTAAAAGGAAAAAAATTTACCCTTATCACCATTGCCCAAAACCAATCATAGTTAAAATTTTAGACTAGCTCAATTTAGTTCATTTTCTAGGTACCTTAAACATAGCATTGTGGTCATATTGCTCAAAATTTAGATATTTTAAATATTTCTAAAATTATATAACTGCTTAAAAATAGCATTTCTCTTTTGTATTAAGCCCATTTATTATAAAATATTTTGAGGATCATAATGTGTGAAAAATAGAACATCTTTGAAGCAAAATGAGAAAGAATATAAGGGAGTATTTGAATCATATTTTTGATAATTGGGTAGTGATGAAGAATAAAATGGTTCTCCTGTGTGGTACCCATGTGCTTATGAGAGAGAGTGAGCACTTCCAGAACCGTTGCACTGGAGGTGTGCTGTAGAATGTCAGGCATTCTCCATCTCCTGAATCAAAGATGCATGGTGAATACACTGGACCATGAAATGAAGTCTCAATAATTTGGATACCTCCAAAATGATCACATGTCCAGGTCTTTAGGAAAGAGGAGGTACAGCAGTTAGACTGCATTTTCCTAACTTCTCCAGGATTTGTTAGTCACCCTGTGTCTTGTCTGCCTTGTAGCTTGTTATGGAGTTCTGTGGGGCTGGATCCATTACAGACCTTGTGAAGAACACCAAAGGGAACACACTCAAAGAAGACTGGATTGCTTACATCTCCAGGGAAATCCTGAGGGTAAGGAGAGCATACAGCTGCAGTGCCCTTGCTCATGGTCTTGTGCTTCCGTTTTCAATTTTCTAGCCCCAAGTATTTCTTAGCGTAAGTTGTACAGATTATTTTCCATTTGACAACCAAGGGTGTTGTATAGGAAGTTAGCTTTGGTAATGTAAACTACATCGTGATTTCACTCTGGCAGGTATCTAAGGAAAGAACATAGACTTAAAACAAAAATAGATTTTCTGTATTTCCCTGAATTTATCTTCTAGGCTATCACAACTCACCTAATGGCAGTTTTCCATTGGAGTTAAAAAGGAAATCAGAGTAGAGGGGAAGAGAAATAATCTCTAACTATTGTTTTTATAGAAATCCTGCCTATAAGTTTATAAATCAATACTAATGGTGTTATGTGCTGGTTTTCAAAATCATCTTGTGGACTTTGGCATTAGCTATTAGTATCTGTTGCAGTATTTATGAAGAAAAGTTCTGATGTTTGATGTTATTTACAGCCATTTGAAAAGCTGGCTAATGATCTTACTATAAGTTTCTGAACTGTTGTTATAGCAGCTTTTAAATGGTTCCATTCAGTAATACAGTCATCCTGACAGTGCAGGCAGAGAGTTTTTAGGATTTTGTGTTTGAAAGGTGCATGTGTGTTACCATTGGGTCTTTTTCCTCCATTCAGTTATCACACTTTATCTTTCTACTTCACCCCTGAATTACACACTTAAATTACTTAGTTACATTTCATATACCCACCACATTTTTAAAGTAAAGACTGTAGAGTTAAACTGAAATCCAATTCTTCTGCTTCTCCCACTAAGATAAAAAAAATCTTGTAAGTAGGTAGTTATTTTTTATTTATAGGTAAAGATATCCCACTTTTTATATTTAAGGTTCATAGAGGACTGCAGGTTTAAAGAAACTTGCAGAAATGTTTCTTCCTAAAGAAACATTTAATTTCTTTTTATTTCATATTTATGGAGCCCTTGAAAATAGGCAATTCCCTTGAGAAGACTAGTTGTGGGGTGGAGAGTAGGGTGGGGAGAATCATCTTTTTATAATCACATGTAAATACCAGGCCAGGCAGGTTGGCTCATGCCTATAATCCTAGCACTCTGGGAGGCTGAGGCGGGAGGACTGCTTGAACTCAAGAATTCAAGACGAGCCTGAGCAAGAGTGACATCCCCATCTCTGCAAAAAACAGAAAAGTTAGCCAGGTGCAGTGGTGCGCACCTGTAGTCCTAGCTACGTGGGAGGCTGAGGCAGAGGGGGATCCCTTGAACCCAGGAGTTTGAGGTTATCGTGAGCTACAGTGATGCCACTGCACTGTAGCCAGGGTGACAGCGAGGTTCTGTCTCAAAAAAAAAAAAAAGGGGGCCAAGATCTTATCTTTTATGGCTGTTACAGAAAGCAGAGCTTAAAAGTGGGAAACTAGGCATCTTACCCTGTACTACTGTAAAGGAATTCAGTAACAGGGCAGATATGTTAATTACTAAAACTCTTAGGATGGTAGGCAGGATAGAACGGTGGTTAGGAGGTTAGGTGCTAGAGTTCATCAGGCTTGGGTTTGAGTCGTGCCCACGTATCTACTGCATACCCTATGTTATTCAACTTTCAAAACTTAATTTTCCTCATCTGTACATTTTAGATGCCAATCCTGCGAAATTACTATTGTTAGGAGAATTAAATGAGTTAGTGTATATTAATCATTTAATGTAACATGTGGATACATAACTACCTATTAGTAAATATGAGTTGTCATTATTGTCTGTTATAAACACATACATACATACATACATACCTTTCTTGTGTATAATTCCGGTGTGGGATTTCTCAAGCAGAGAGCTAACTTTTAGTATAATGTTTTAGGAATCCAATATATTTCAGACATCAAAGACATTACATGTTTTTATATACCCAGGCAAGCATTGTTTACCTGTTATATATAATATGTATATTTATTCATTTTACCATTGTTGATCTCAGCCAGTATTTAAAAGAAACCTAAGTTGTTTGAGTATGGTAAATGAATGGAAATCTTACTCAGATGTAACAAGTCTTTTCCACCTCAGTGGGCATCTGAAACAAGAGCTTTCTTCACCTATATTTTATCTGGAGTGAGAATTTTTCCTTAGGACAGAAGTTTAAATTGACTAAAAAAAAAAAGAATTCCTCAGGGATGGTTACTGTGTCTTACACTGGTATGTGTTTATTGTAGGAGTTACTACGAGTTGGTTTTGGTAAAGATGGTAAGTAGGAATTGAGATCTCACAGGACAGGAAGGCAACCATCCCTGGCAGATAACCTGGGTTCCCAAAGACACAGTTGTGGGTAGCTAATTTTCATAGTGGCAAAACTTTTCCTCATTCCTTAGTAGATGTTAGATTTAGACACTGTGTTAAGTTCCTCACAGGGTGAGAGTCATAAGCATGTAAGCCTCAGACATCAGTAGAAATGCTCTCTTGGGTCACCCACTGAAACCCTCTGGACCAAAAGGTTTACCAGGAAAAACAGCATGTTCCTTTCAGTCCGCTTCTGTGTTTACATTCTCCACAGCAGTTTTCACATTTTGGTAGAAACCAATATTTGGTATTGAGTATGGGAACTTAATAGCTTTCGTAACCAACACTGAGGGACAGCCTTTACAGTGCCTCTGGTCAGTGTCCACAAATGAGAGAGTTATAGGATAAATGTTTCCTAGCTTTGAAACATTGATTCATTTGCTCTAAGATGAGGTATTTACTGAGTATTTGGACTTAGCATCTCTGATAAAAGGAAATATTGTGGCCTGACTTCTGGTATGGGAATAGTTGAACACACATACTCCCAGGTACTTCATACAGGAAAAATGTACTCACTGTTTAGAATAATTGTAACTCAAGGTAACACTGTTACAGAGTTATTAGACATACTTCAGGCCGTTTGCCATGCAGAAGCAGCAGTCCAGCAGTATGGACAGGGAAATAGGTATTGTTTAATACATTTGCTGTTGGTAATGGACAAGATCGTATGCAGGCCACATTTGAGAAGATGTGGCTGCTTACGTTTGCTGCTAAAATCCTATAAAAGTGTAAGTAGGAAGTTTGTGCAAGTTAGAGAACAAAAATGAACTGAAGTAATAGAAGTAGGAATCACAAAGGAATTAGGGAAACTACAATTTTTTCCCTTCTTCTTTTGCTGTTTGAAGTTATACCATGTTGAGAGGAGGGACATTTTTCCTAACTATAGCGCTGCAGTACCATATATTTTTAGTGCTTTTTTTCCCTAGTCAGTGCTTTGTGGTATAATACTGCGTATCCTGTGTTGTGAAAAATAAACAAAACCATTGAATGAACTCTCTTCTGTTTCATAGGCACACTGTAAATGAATGTTTAGAAACTCCCTGTATTGGAAAAATTAGTGTTCTAGAGCAGCTGTTCTGTTTAATTCATATCTTACAAAGTAATGATAACAATAAAACCCCACACAAAAAAACTAAACAGGAAAATTGAATACATCCTTACCTCTGATCTGCCCTTTTTGGATCAAGACAGTTCAGAGAAAACAGTTGCTTGTGTGTCTTAAGAAGGCGTGCTGTAGATTTGGCTTCTCTAGCTAAGGAGAGAACAAGTAAATGAGTTGTGAGAATGATGCATCGCTGTCTTTTGGACCATATTTAGATGCAACATATGTTTTTGTTCTCTCCCACCTCTCATAAGAGACATGCTTTTGGGCTTCATTCCAGGTACAAGGTCATCAAAATGTACTATATGCCCAGTAAGGTTTGTTTCCTTGGGAAAGAAAGATATTTTATTTGAACACAAGGCTCCTGATGGTGACATTGTTTTAAGCTTGGGGTGGAGGTGGGTTTGATTGGCATTTAGCAATTTGTCACTGTGCAGTGGGAAGACTAGACAGTATTGAAGAGCCAGATTTTAAAACCCCTCTCTAGTCCTTCGCTTTTCCCCTGGGATGTGTTTAGTTCAAATATGCCCATGGGGTCACCCTCTGAAAGATAGATGTTTAGCGTGGGAAAGGAACCACCCTGTACACAAATAGCACAAATTATAGCAGAGAAAATGCAGATGGTAATCTGAAGTGTATCTTAGAGGCACAGCTAGAAAGTGGTAATGTTGCTCTCATGGGGAACCTATCCTACTGGGATGGTAGGGTTAGGGAGGACTCTTTCTGTATGTGTGGTGGTGTTGGTGATGTCTTCCTGGGAATGCACTAAGGGTGAATTTTATGTTCTAAATATGAGTGCACAAAAACTTTTGACCCACGTTTGTACTTTGTAATAAAAGGTATGTTCCTGGCTGTTTACTTACAGCAACAAAGAACTAAAATACAAATCTGTCTTTCCTATTTAGGGACTGGCACATCTTCACATTCATCATGTGATCCACCGGGATATCAAGGGCCAGAATGTATTGCTGACTGAGAATGCAGAGGTGAAACTTGGTATGTGATGCATGTGCAGCATTATCTAACACTTGTCCCTGCTGCAAACCAGCAACATTCTCTGCCCCGATTACTTGTAGCTGAAAGTTCAGTCTAGCCTGGCTCCAGCCTCCCTTCTCTCATGCTTCTCCCCTCTGCTCTGTTCTCTGTACAGCAGCCAGACTGATCTTTAAATCAGACCACTTTCCTGCTTAAAGTCCCTTAGTGGCTTCCTTTTTACTTTGGATAAATTCATATTCCTTACCCTGGCCCATTAAAAGCTTGTGTAGGACCTGATCCCTGCTACTTTTCCCACTTCACTTTGTGACCTACTTCACTTCTTTCTTCCTCAATTACTGTCATTTTTTTTTAACTTCTTGGAACTCACCTCAGGGCCTTTTGCACATAATGTTTCCCCATTGGGAAACACTTGACCACGGTTTTGAAGTCACAATTTTTCCTTCATCTTTAGGGGTCTTCTCTGACCCTCTGGTCTGTCTTGGGCCCTGATGCTGGTTTCCTTCATAGTCCTAGTCACATTTATAATTATATCATTATTTGTTTACTTGTATTTCTGGCTCCTTTACTAGAATGTAAGCTCTGGGAATGCAGTGACTAGGATTTTTTTTATTCACCAGTGTATTCTTATTTAGCACCTAGTGTTAGTGACTTCAATGTAGTAGGTAAATTTCTGCACGGATAGATAATTGCAGCCCATGGTGTCTTCCTGAAGATGATTTTACAATGGTTCTCTTATATTTTCTTGTTTCTTTTAGCTGGATCTGAACTTGTTGTTATTCTACTTTCATATAATGATTCTGTCAGAGTTTTAAAGAGAGTTAGCATTAATTTTTCTAATACTAAGGCGTCACAAGAAAAAATTCCTAATGTTAATAAGGATACAGTCTACCTTTCTTTAAAAAATTATGGTCACCGTAGTTGTATTTTAAAAATAAAATCATTATCATTGCTTTCCTTGCATAGTGCCTGCACTTACTGGTCTTCTATGGAGGAGTAGTCTGCCCAATTGGAAACTCCCTTCCAAGCTAAGCTAGACACTTGAGTTGTTCTCATCTCTGAACCCTGGTACTAGGCCCATGAGAGTCCCTGAGGAATTGCTTAGTGGTAGGATGCTTCCGCATTCCAAATTGCTGTGGAGCATGCTTAGGCTTTCTGAACTGACTGGACTGCATGGCCTGTGTGTCTCTCTCAAGAAGAGGATTCAGCAGTGAGTCTACACCCTCACCAGGCCATTTCCTGAGCATGTTCTGTACACAGAAGTTGAATCTATGACCCATGTAAATCATTCCAACACTTGGTAGGCCCTTTTGCATGAGGTCTCCACCTTTGCACATTCCTGCTGAAGTAGTGGCAGTGTGTGTAGTGGTGATGTTGGCAGGTACTGAAGGGCAAACATTTCATTACATTGTGGGCTTTCTGCCAACTCTACCTCTCATCTTGGAACTTTCCTCTAGACCACCATCAAATCATTAAATTGGGTGGGACTGAGAAATCACTGAAAAATCAGCAGAAGTCCCCAAGTGCTGTGGGACATGTTCTTTGTGTATTTGTGATTTAGGTTGATTTTTTTTATTTAATGCAGTACTGTGTTATATTTCCAAGAAAACCTTTGTGGATTTCTTAATTTTTATATGGTTATTAGTGCCATTAAGAAGCTCAGTCAAGTGGGTCTCATTCAGGTCACCCACCTCAACTTTGGGCTTTTGTCTGTGGCAGGCTTGTTTTCTGAAAGCACTGAAGATTGTCCTGTATGCCAAAGGCCCTCTGCTGGTCACTGTTGGGGAAGCTCAGGGAGACCGCTGGGTCCAGGCCTCCCAGGAACTTCCATTCTGTTAGACTATCTTGCAGTCTTGGTGGTTTTGTTCCAGAAAGGGCGCTTCTTTCCGTTGCTGCCTGCCGTGAGGATTGCATGTTCACGAAGCACTGCTGTTTCAGTTTACTGCGAAGACACCTGCCCCCCGCATTACATCTTACTTGTTAATTGTGTTTCCTTTTTCCTTTCTCTTCCTCCTGCAGTCGATTTCGGTGTGAGTGCTCAGCTGGACAGGACAGTAGGCCGGAGAAATACGTTCATAGGCACTCCCTACTGGATGGCTCCTGAGGTCATCGCCTGTGATGAGAACCCAGATGCCACCTATGACTATAGGGTGAGAGGCACCTGCTTCATGGCCTTTGGCGGGCCAGTGGCATTCCTGAAGGAAGGAAGCTTTGCTTACAAATTGCACACCCCTTATCCCTGCCTGCTCTTGCTGTGAAGAAGTCATGAGCACACCACTGGGTGTGCAAATTTTCCAGGACAGTATTTAGATGCTGTCTGTTTTGTCCATTTGTATCACCTCTGTTCTCACTAAGGCATATACTGGTTTTAAGATAGTCTAGAACACTTTCTTATGCCTAGAAATTTTCATCATGAGTAAATTAAATGTTTTTGCCCCTGTTTGCCATCCTTTTTTAACTTGAACAATGTATTAGAATCAAATATTTATTCTTTATAAAATATTGTCATTATATAGCAATAGCTTCATCTGTGTGAAATTTTAGAGATGTTAAAGAGCGTTACAGTTCTGATTTGGTATGCAGATATATTGAAGTTACTAAAGTGACCTCTAGGGACTTGAATCAGTAATGCACTTTTTTGATTCAGGTGTAAAACCCATATTTGATAATTAGACACAGATTGTGTGTACAAAAACTGTTAAAAATAAAAACCTTAATTAAATGGTTAATGTACCTGTTAATGATATTCAAAATTGAGTTCATGTCTTAACAGTCTCCAATGTATTTTAATATTTATTATAAATAGCTAATTAGGCTTAATTCAAGCCTAGCATGCAGAGGAATTTTTATTTTATTTTTTAATATGCTGAAGTATTTTAAAATAGATTATAGACTTTGTGACTTTCCACTCTTTTAATATGTCACTAAATATCTCAAAAATTTGAAAATGTTTCCAACATAGCCAAAAATATCATCATACCTAAGTAAAAGAAGTTATTTTTAACTTCTTAATACAAGTTCGTAATTGGACCCAGCTGGTTTGCCTAAATCAATGTCTAGTTCAGGAAAATATTATTTGGCTTTTTGGCCCTTGAGTTTCTTTTAATCTAGAATATTGCCATCTTCCCCTCCCTTTTATGAAACTGATGTGCTGAAGAGGCTGGGCCTGTTGTAAAATGTCCTATGCTCTGTGTTTGTCTGATTACTTCTTTATGATGTAGGTTGTTCTCTGTAAACTGAAAGGCTCAATTATTATCAAGGAAAACCTTCCTAGAAGGTCTCCTCACAGGAGATGGGGGTGCTTTGCCTGCCTCACACCAGGAGACCTGCAGCACCATGTGTCCTGCCACTGTTGCTGCCTGTAGCAGTCACTGGATTAAGGGGTAAACCCTTTGGACCCCTATGGTATAGAAACTTCATAAAAATAAGGGAGGAATTCAGAGCCTTGTCCGTTATTCTTGTATTCAAACATCTGTGCCTGAACATTGTAACATATTTATAGATTATTTAGAAAACCCTTAAATTATTGAGCAACTTTAGGTAATTGATTGGTTAAGATAACATATATACAAAAGTATACTAATGACAATAACTATCTGCTTTATAAAAATCTTTTTTTGGATTTTAAGATATAGTCACTGATAAAACTTTCTTACATCAGCCAATGTTTATTACAGAGTGCCTGTCAGATACAAAAGCAAATAAAAGAGAAACACCTGTCCTCATATAACTTATATTTGAGTAGGGAATAAAGTTTAAATCAAATTTTAAATTTATTATTTCAGGGGAATCACAAGGAAAAGATTCCATGCAGAGAAAGATAGTTTACTTATTTGGTTTGAAGGTGGAGTATGACACTCAGCATCATGATTTGAATTAGTAAACTATGGTCGATTTTATGATTCCAGTTGTGGACATTTTATAAGGAATGGTTTTTGACCTTTAAACTTTTAAAATCTTGAAATTAAGTTTGAAGTATTAATATTAACATAAAACAGAAAAATAAACATAAACATAAATCTGGGCCAGGAGTCTAAGTTGTTGACTCGTAAAGCAATGAAGAAACATACTAAACAGTAGACTGTTCACTGGGCAGGTAGAGACAGGCTTTTAAATGGTTTGTTTGTAAATGTGAGTGGTTTTAATTAACATATAAATTTTATCTTTATTTTGTCATTCATTCATTCATTCATTTGTAAGGTGTTTCTACAAATATGTTTGTGCCTTTAATTTCCTAGCAAACTTTCTTGTGGTTTGTACAGCAAAGAAAGTTTTTATTTCATTTGTGTGAATAACCAGAAATGTAAGTTAATGGCTTCATAGCCAATGTTACGTCCATAACATACTGGGTTTTATTTTTGCAGAGTGACCTTTGGTCTTGTGGCATTACAGCCATTGAGATGGCAGAAGGTGCTCCCCGTAAGTAATGTTCTTTGCTTTTTAGCCCAGTCCTAAGACTTCAAAAAGAACAGCTCCATGAATTAAACCATTTTTGGTGGGACATTTAGATGAAGGAATTTATATAATTATAAAAGTTTTAGATGTAAAAGGAACTCTTGACAACCACCGTTTCTTTTGGAGATCCCTACGAGGTCTGTAGGCTACATTTTCTTTTTAAATTGTATTTACATGTGTGTCTTGAAATTATGCTGAAATCAGATAATAGTAATTTTTCTTTTTACATTTTAAACTTATTCAGTGAAATTGGTTCTAATATATGAAATTTTAGTATTAAGTTTTTTGACTTTACAAATGGAGACATAACTTTTTATCTACAGAAAAATTTTTTTGTGTTATCTGTGAAATTTTGTAAGGATGTTTGCTTCTCCTTTGGATTCTATCAATGAAAACTTCATAAAATTGATTTTTGATCAGGGACAGAGTAGAATTGCAGAAAACAAAGAAAAAATATCATTTTCTGCTGGTCTCCTTTAAAAAAAGGTATACACAAAGAATATATAACTGCTTGGTACGTAGTTGCTGTTGAAATAAATATTTGTTGAATGAATGAAAAAATTTTATTGATAGCCAAAAATTAGTTTGCAGTACAGGAATGGATGTCTGCCTGGAACACTGTGCATTCCCTCATGCTTCCCTGTTTGGAATTGGGACAGGGTTGTATTGCTTGATCTTCTGTCTCAGCTTTCATTCACAATGGGAATAGTATTATCTGCTTCTCCACACCCCATTTCTCAGATGCCTTGTAAGATTCTCTTGAAGGTAATGAAACATGTGAAAATGCACATTAGTGCATATATATGTGCCTAACACACCTTTATTGGGACAAGTGATAGGAGAACAAACAGTAATTGCACAGAATTAAACAATTCCATTTTATACTCGTATTTTTGCTTTTCATAGTAATACTAGCTGTAACAACAAACAGTTAACATTTCTGAAGGGCCTAACCATGCTTACTGTGTTCCAAGCATTGTGTAAAGGCTTTACAAGCTGTGTTATTTAATCCCTGCAACAACCCTATGAAAATGCAATCATTTTCATTGTAATCAGACAGATGGTTTAAAAACTTAAGCATTAACTGCTTTAAGACTTTGATTTATGAAAACTTTCCAATGTCTGTTTGAAGTTGTTTTTTGTTCTTGTTGCTCTTATCCTCTTGTTTTGCTCTTTTTAAATGGGAAATTCAAGGTATGCCCTAGAGTTTATACAAGATGTCTAGACTGCTTGATATGAAGCATATCAACCTGATGATGGGCCAGACCATTTGATGTTATTTATAAGTGAGCCCTAGAAATCAAGAATGAGTAAAATAAGTGCCATACTGATACGACCATCTCCTCTCCCCAGCTCTCTGTGACATGCATCCAATGAGAGCACTGTTTCTCATTCCCAGAAACCCTCCTCCCCGGCTGAAGTCAAAAAAATGGTAAGCTATGTATGGTTTTTTTTGTTGTTGTTGTTCCTTTCCTTTTTTAAAAAAAGTATTTCTTTTTAGTTTTGCTTTCCTCTAAGACAAAATTCTGGCCTTTCTAATTCTGAAGAACACGAGAACCAGAACCCCAAAACACCAATTAAAGAATGCATGATTTTTTAAGTGAAATTTTTTTCTTGAAAAATTATGTTGATTACAGTGGTGACAAGTAACCATGTGAAACACCTTAACGTGGTTAAAGAAAAAAGTTCCATTTTAATATTTAAACATTCTTTTAATTATAATGCATAAACATCTTTCCATTAAAAAAGCAAAGCTCTGTTGACTTGCAGTTTCTCAGATAAAATAGAATTTTAAAATTAATGGAGATTTTTACTATAATTATTTTTTTAAAAATTTAAAGTTAGACATACCCTTTTTTATTCCAGAAGAGCACATTAGCAGCAGAATATTCCTCTTTACTTGAGTTACCGCCTTCCCATCTTCTTGTAACTTCCATGCATTTGTCAAACAAAATACTAATTACCCATGGAGAGAGAGGATGGCCACCTTCCCTGAGGAAAGCTTTTATTACAGAATTTCAACATTGTGGGAATATACTATTGAGGTTGGTTTAAAAATCTGTGCTCTGGTTTTTGCTGAGAATTTTGCCCACTCATTCCCTCCTGAACTTTTTTCTGGGTCCTTTGCTATTAGTTTGTATCTGCACTCAAGCTCTTCACACATGTGGGCCTCCTCTCCTTTTTCTGTTTCTCTTTCTGTTTTCTTGGGCTTATCTATCTTACTGTTTTCTATCCTTTTAAAACCATTCTTAGTAGTTTTTCAAAAATGCTGTTTCTACTCAGGGTTTTTTTTTTTTTTTTTTTAAATACTGCATCTGGCTCTCTTCCCCAGGCTTGAGTGTAGTAGGATCATCATAGCTCACTGCAATCTCAAAACCCCTGGGCTCAAGTTATCCTCCTGCCTCGGCCTCTAAGAGTGCAGGAACTGTAGGCATGTACCACCACACCTGGCTAATTTTTAAATTTTCTGTAGAGACAGGGTCTCACTACGTTGTTCAGGCTGGTCTTGAACTCCTGGCTTCAAGTGATCCTCCTACCTCGGCCTCCCAAAGTACTGGGATTATAGGTGTGAGCCACCCCACCCAGCCATCCACATTTAGATTCTTGGCTCATCTGAGATATGCAGAAGATCTCAATGTTAAGTTTTCCATTCTGGGCTTGGAGTTTTAGCTATTACTGTCTGTTTTTTTCTTTTTGGTTGCTCACTTTCTGGTGTTTCCTTTTCCTCTTTATAGGGGAAATGTACACACACACACACATTTTCACATTAGTTTCCTTCATGTTCCTCTCTGTTCCTTGCTGTCCTTGTCCCCCAAACTTTATCTTTCTTTCCTCACCTTTCTTCTGTTAGCAGGATTTTTCTTATTTTTTATATGCTAACTTTAACCACATTTGATTCCAAATAACTGAGGTTGTCTAATTCCCTTTACCTAGTTTTAAAGTGATTCTTATTGCCATGTAGTTGCAAAGATTTTAGCCCTAGTTGATCTCCTTGTTAAGACATAATAGCTCTGGGTATCCATGGGTGGCTACCCCTAGGGAAACCACATGGGTATAGTGGACATCACCAAGGAGTAGGCTGTGGGGCTGGAGTAACTCTTTATCTAGCTCATGTTATGCTAAGTAATAATTCCTTTTTCCCTTTTTCTCTGTCTGATTTTGTTGATGGAGTTCTGTACTGGAAAGATTGCTGAATTAATGCTCTCTTTGGGGTACCTTACACTCTTGATTATTCTGCCCATTACTTGTAGTTTTGGATGAACTGTTATGCATCCAATATTTGTGATTTAGAGAGACAGTGATAGATGGCAATAGATACTTCCTGTGTTTTTCTCTTACATCAGACTTTCTTTAAACTTGATTAGAAGCCACTTCATTTATATCATTGTTCTCATGTTACCCAAATATTTTAAAAAGAAGAAATGATTACAGAGATAAAATCCTTCCTTTGTGATTGCTGTCCTCCAATTACCAGATGTAAATTTCTACTACTGTTTTGGGAGAAAGTGGCTTTCAAAAGATGATCTATGTCCTCTCTTCTAGCAGAACTTGATCATTGATTTTAAAGAATATATTGTAGGTCACTGATTCCCAAATGTTAGTCTGTAGACACAGTGCATGGTAATCCTTTTGGAATATTTTAATTCAGGGTTCCAGCCTCAAAGTTTCTGATTTGGGGGGTGACTCAGGTATTTGTATTTTTAATAAACTCCCTGAAATGATCTTTGTGGGCATTGGGGTTTAGGAATCTCCATGTCAGAGCATTTCACTATTACATGTTTCCTCATTAAACACAAAGTAATAGCTTCTTTGAATGACTTTTTGGGGTTTTCTCTGAGCTGACCCTGAGTATTGTTCCCTTCTTTCCCATTTTTCATATTAGCCTCAGAAAATGACTCATTATTCTCTTAAAACTTTTCTACCTTTCTTCACGTTGGGATGCTCTCTTCTCTCTCCCACCCTATAATAAATGTCAAGTATTCCACTTTTTCTTGATGTCCAATTCAGTGTAATAGTTGTGTTTCCCCCTATAATTTGATTGTAGTTCTGCTATTGTATACCCAAATTTCTTCCACTTTATTTCCTATGTGTATTTCTTACAGAGCATAACATAAACAAATGCAAATAGTTGATACATAAATATTTGTTGAATTGAAAAAACTAGTAAGTTTTAATGGAAATACAAGATAATAAAGTGGTTCTTAAAAGCTCTGTGAAGTAACTGGAAAGAACTAATTTTCTAAATCACACTTTAAAAGACTGACCTCATTCATTCAACAAAAATTTATTGTGTACCTGTTGTGGTATGCCATGCTTAGTGTTGAACATTGTTGACAGACTGAAAAATAGGTACCAGTTCTTGACTTGTAGGGGAGACAGAAACATAGCATAAAAGTACACAGTCTGTTTCAAGTCTTTTAAAAGCAGATAACCCCAGAAAAAAAGCTCTAACTTGGGGCACATACAGGTGGAATATTACCAGAAAGGCTTATCAAAACTGATGGTTCCTCAGGTGAGTCTCACAACATAGGATGGATAGGAGTGTCTCAGTGTAGAGTAGCGCTGAGGTCATCATGAGTTGGGCATAGAGAAACGAGCAAAATAAAAGTGGCTAGTATGGCAAATGTAGGCGACAGACTCGTCCCCCCTAAATACTGTAATTTTTACCTTTGTACGTTAAACATAAAGAACTGGTAAATCAACCAGTGTGAAACTCAGGTTGCAATGTCAAATTAGCAGGTTTTAGAGTCCTAGCATGTGGTCATGGACTCAGCTCCTTTTCTTATCTCAGTGTCTATCCTCCTTTTCTAGGTGCTAGACATCTATCCTCTCTGTCTGCCCTTATTTTAGCAGAGTCCTCCCTCTTCCTCCACCCCTGTGATTAAGTGATTAATAAGCAATATTAGATTTAAATCTAATTCGTTGAAATCTGACTTAATAGCTTCCTGTTTGTGTTATCAGTAATACTGTGCAGCGCTTAAACTGTGCTAGATTAATGCTCCCAATCCCTAAGTCCTGAGTTCCTTTTTATGTTTCATATGTTATTCTTATGCATTTGCAGAACATGCACAGTGAATTCCAAAGCTTGTCTTTGTTTTCAGGCTTTTAAGTTACTGATACTTTGGAGCATTTTACTCTTCATGATAGAAATTTGATGATTTTTTTTTTCTTTTTACAGGTCAAAGAAATTTTTTAGTTTTATAGAAGGGTGCCTGGTGAAGAATTACATGCAGCGGCCCTCCACAGAGCAGCTTTTGAAACATCCTTTTATAAGGGATCAACCAAATGAAAGGCAAGTTAGAATCCAGCTTAAGGATCATATAGATCGGACCAGAAAGAAGAGAGGAGAGAAAGGTATTAAACCTGTTTTTCTGTTCATCTTTTTACCTTTTTATTTTTAGGTTCTTGCCTGCTAGAATGGGTCATTCCTTTCCCAACTGTGAGTTTGTGTTCATTTGGCCAGTGCTTTAGTAGTTCATCTCTGCCATGCAGTTCACTGATTGGGCCTAGGGTCCAGCCTGGCTCAGGTGGAGCTGGAGCTTCGTGGTTTGGCCAAGCTGATACCGGGTAGACAGGCGTTGTGGTAGGTCACTGTGGTGGGTGGCTTTTCTTGTTGCTCCACAGGAGCACGTCATTGTTGCTCCTCGTTTTACTTCATCACGGATTTGTTCGTTGTGTACTTCACTCGGAGTTTATTGAGCATTTGCTGTGAACATCATCATCGGTGTGTTCCTCAATGTTATTCTCCTGCTCAAGGAACTGCCCCCACGCCCAGGATTTCTTACTTCTTTACTCTGTTACAGGGAGTGTGGATAGGCATGGGCCACAAGCATGCTCTTGTACTGATTACTGAAGATTCGTTTCTGTCCTCAATATCTTTGTTTTATATCTTTACACATACTGTGCCTGCTTACCTGGAAGGCCCTCTGTTTTCCATGCAGTTCAAACTTCATTACTAAACCACGTTCTCTGAGTCTGCTAGCTCACATTGATTTTTCTGTTCTGTGGATCCTTGCAGTAACTTTATAGAACAGTATTTGGATAACTGGCATCCTGGTAATGAATGTTTTTTGACGCTCAAATGTTGAGGACAAAGAAGAAACTAAAAAGAACAAGTTCAAGGCAGTAAAAGAGTTGGTCACAGTCATTCAGGAGGCCTGTGCTGAGCTTTTCGTATGTTCATTTGAGCTTCAGTATATTCATAGTTATCATTGTTGTTCAAAATAACCCCCCCAATTTATTTAGTCTTAAAATTAAGTTTTGTCCATTAAACTATACACTTGTAACAAAGTGAAATAAAGGTTGAAATGACTTTTTTTTCCCTTAACTTTCAGTTGACATGGTAGCCCAATTTTTGGAAATAACTTATTTGCATATTGGATCATTTTTCCATTACTTTACTTAATATAGCTAACATTCAGGGAACAGTTGCTATGTGCCAAGCATCTGCTAAATACTTAGCCTGGGTCATCTCATGCATTTCTCATTATCATTATTTTGTAGATGGAAACAGCAAAGCACCTTCCCTCATTTCAATCTTCAAGTCACAGTGACCTTTATTTTTTCTGTATTCACCTTCCAAACACTCTCAGCTTCTTGTCAATAATTGATAGTTTATGGTACAAAATTTAGAACATAGCAGAGTATTTATTCATTTATTTATTTATTTATTTCAGCGTCTTACAGGGATACAAATGTTTAGGTTACATATATTGCCCTTGCCCCACCCGAGTCACAGCTTCAAGCATGTGCATCCCCCAGATGGTGTGCACCACAGCATTTACATGTGTATATACCCATCCTCTCCTCTCCCTTCCCATCCGCCCAACAGCCGATGAATGTTATTACTATATATGCACTTAAGTGTTGATCAGTTAATACCAATTTGATGATGAGTACATGTGGTGCTTGTTTTTCCATTCTTGGGATACTTCACTTAGTAGAATGGGTTCCAGCTCTATCCAGGATAATACAAGAGGTGCTAGATCACCATTGTTTTTTGTGGCTGAGTAGACCTCCATGGTATACATATACCACATTTTATTAATCCACTCGTGTATTGATGGGCACTTGGGTTGTTTCCATGTCTTTGCAATTGTGAATTGTGCTGCTGTAAACATTCAAGTACAAATGTCTTTTGTTCTTTTGGATAGATTTCCAGTAATGGGATTGCTGGATCAAATGGTAGTTCTACTCATATCACTTTGAGGTATCTCCATATTGCTTTCTGTAGAGGTTGTGCTAGTTTGGAGTCCCACCAGCAGTGTATGAGTGTTCCTATCTCTCCACATCCGTGCCAACATTTATTGTTTTGGGACTTTTTGATAAAGGCCATTCTCACTGGGGATAAGTGATATCTCATTGTGGTTTTGATTTGTATTTCCCTGATGATTAGAGATGTTGAGCATGTTTTCATATGTTTGTTAGCCAAAGTGGGCAAAGGATATGAACAGAGAGTACCTATTTAAAGGATTCCAAGGATTATTTAGGTTGTAATTTCCCTTAGAAGCTTGTGTATATCTATGTGCTATGTCTGCATATCTATTAAAATCCATCTATATCTATATGTCTATTTAAATTATATAGCTTTTGATTATCTAACACAGAGAAAAAATAATGTCATATGTATAGACTGACAAATTTGCCCTCAAATATATTTTAAGTGCTCAGGCCCATTTTTCTTACCAGGGCACTAATACTCATCTTATATATCTCTGAAAAAAAAAATAGAAATGTGTTTTTTGTTTGTGAGTAGACTTTGTTTTTTAGATCTCTTCAACCTGTCTGGTTTTGATTGTTCTCTGGAGTGATTGCTCACTGAAAGTTAGATACTGACATTAAGTGAAGGGACCAGTAAAACCCATAGAAGTAAAAATGAGTTATTCATGTTGAAACTTCTGTTTGAAGTCTGGTCTAAGTAGAACAGTTTTTGTCTCGTTCTTTTGCTGTATCGTTTAATTAGTTTCCCCCTGGTTTTGTCTTTTATAATTTGTGGGAATATTTTACTTTGTTTTTTGCTGTAATTACCTACTTAATGCTTTACTTTTGGTCCATCCAGCAGGCTTTTCTTTCTGCTGCACTCTGTGGGTCCCCAATTGCTAAAAATAACCAAATAAATTCTCTTGGTTGTCGTAGTTTCAGCAGGTACATCTTTCTCTCTCTCTTTTTTTTTTTTTTTTTAATTTTGACATCAAAGTAGACTTCTGTGAATTTGCTGGTGCTCTTGGGCCACTTTTCCTCTCTGTCAGGGGTTCTGGAGCCCCGGTCATGCTACTACACCCCCTCAGCAACGTATCCCCAGAAGAGAGTGTGTTGAAGGCTGCGGAATTGGCTTTTCCGTGGGGAGTGAGTCTAGCCCAGGGAATTGTCTCCCGCCATGTCGGAATTTGCTGTCTCCCCGCTCCTACCCAAGTTCTCCATACAAGTTGCTGTTTACACAAGGAAAATTTTATTTCCCGCCATAGTGCCCTTGGAGATGCTTGCCTGAAAAGGCATGTTTCAGGACTTGTGAACTGTCCCATTTAATTTGTCCTTTTCTTCATAGATGAAACTGAGTATGAGTACAGTGGGAGTGAGGAAGAAGAGGAGGAAGTGCCTGAACAGGAAGGAGAGCCAAGGTAACCACAAAAACACTGTTCAGCATCCTGCTTGTTGAAGAGATTAAGCTTCATGCTGGTGTCAGGAGTTCAGAAGACTCCTTCATATTCGAAGGCATCTTAAATTACTTTGAAAGTGCCTTACTATCTCCCATTCTTCTCTATTTTGTGATAGATTCCTGTAAACATTTTTCTTCCTTAGATCCTCTTATCTAGTCATTCTTTACCAAGGATTGCATTGTGTCCTCTTCCCTAGTCACTTCGAAGTATGCGGGTCAGTGTTGGGGACTGGGCAGGGGAGGTTGCCCCAGCATTCATTGCTCCAGGAGGCATGTCTGGTAAAGGTCTTATGGTGTGCAGAACATTGCTACACAAAGAATGCTCCTGCTGAGGGGCCAGCAGGACCTCTGTTGGTAAACTCTGCAGTTTTTCCCAAAACTATTTTTTTTTTTTGCTCTTCGCACAAATGTGGTTACCAGTATTTGATTTCATCTGTTAGGGTGTGTTTGTCTCAATCCATTTCATGTTCTATGTTTTGGTTCATCTCTAGCTTCTCAAAGTATAGGAAAGCAGAAGGCTGAGGAGTTAAAACTGGTGGCATACACCTTGTAATAACTGATTAATCAAAGAATGGAGGATTTTTGGATTTTAATAATGGGGCTTGCCTGGCAGTTGTTCATGCAGCAGCTGCACAGGACTGAACAGTGGAGTAAAGGGATGCTGGGAGGGGTGTTGAGATGCCTGTGGGGAGCCATGTGCTAGAGAATGGGGGTTTGAAGAGAGAAAAGACATTAATTGAAGAAACTCCATAATATCTTTTTCTTCTTATATAGGAGAAGATTTTAATCCATTTTAGACTAAAAATTTCATAGGAATTTGAACTGATTTCATGAGCAATACAATTATTTTTGAAAAGGAGCATGATATAATGAAAGAGGCAGTTTAGGGAAATCTGTTTGCCATGTCATTCGGAGTGGTATGGAAGCAGAGAAGTAACTCTCAGTAGGGAGGCCAGCTAGGAGGATGCTGTTTAATCCATCTGTGCAATAGCTAATTCATGGGACCCACTTGAGCTCAGCTGCTGACTCTGGCATAAAGAAAGTGGGAGGGAGAAGTACGTGAGCAGACTTGGTGGTTGACCAGACAAAGATGAATGAACAGTAAGTACTGAAGAGTGCTCCGATGTTTCTGTTTACCAAAGGAAAATAAGGTAGTTAGAGAAGGACTAGTGAAGTGATCAAAGGTGATTTCAATCTTTGGTTTTACAGAGTTTGAATTGTTGTGAGAATTGTAAATAGAAATGTTTTGTCAAGCAAATGTCTAGGACAGAATTTTAAGACATTTACCAAATGAATAAAAGAAGACATGGGACTCTTGAGTTGTAGATATAGTCATTTCTATGAATGTATTAGTTGCATGCCTGGACTTGGAGGAACTCAGAGAATGAATGTAGAAGGGGAATAGGATGCCAGTGCTCCTGTCTTGCTTATAGGACAGTGTGATCTGTACATGCCCCTGAGAGCCCTGCTTCCTCCTGCAGTTCCATTGTTAATGTGCCTGGTGAATCTACTCTTCGTCGGGATTTCCTGAGACTGCAGCAGGAGAACAAGGAACGTTCTGAGGCTCTTCGCAGACAACAGTTACTGCAGGAGCAACAGCTCCGGGAGCAGGAAGAGTATAAAAGGCAGCTGCTAGCAGAGAGACAGAAACGGATCGAGCAGCAGAAGGAACAGAGGCGGCGGCTAGAAGAGGTAGAAAAAGGGAAATGTCCAAGTTGGTCTTTTCTCTTTCTGTATTCACACTGATAGCCAGACACTGAAAGGAATGTTCTCTTTAGCCTCCTGAGGTAATGCTTACCGACTGGCATAGCTGTTCAGGTAACTTCTGAAGGAAAGCTTATGCTTTGTACTGGCAGGCCTTCACATTCCTCTCAGTCTTAGAAATGTTTTCTTCCCTTGTAAAAGTTTTAAGGACCTGCCCCACAGTTACTCATGAACATACTGTGTTAGATGCAGTACAAGTGTCCTCACGATGGCATCAGACCAGTTTTGTGACGTCTGTTTCCATTATGGTTTAAGTTGGCTTGCTCAGGCTTGACCTGATTTCTTTTTTACCCTGAGCCTCTGGATCCCTGTTCATGTGTACATATTTTTCTGCAACTTCCGACTGTTTCAAATGAAAAACATTTTTCTCTAAATGCCTTAACTTTAGGTAGACTTAAGAGTAAGGGATACAGAAAACAGAATTTTGGGAACAGAATGTGGGATTAATTATGTCCTATGGTGGGGAAGTACATTGTGTACTACCTGCTCATTTAACTCATTAATATTATTAACATTGGTAATGTGGTTACCCACAGCTTTTTCATTTTTAACTTACAGAAATATATTATTTTCCTATACAGTCATAGGTCACTTAATGACAGCGATACATTCTGAGAAATGCGTTGTTAGGCGATTTCATCTTTGTGTGAACGTCATAGAGTGTACTTGCACAGAGCTAGATGGTATGGCCTACTCTGTACTTAGGCTGTATGGTGTAGCCTGTTGTTCCTAGACTGCAGACCTGTACCTGTTACTGTACTGAATAATGTAGGCAGTTGTAACACAGTGGTAAGTGTTTGTGTATCAAAACATGGAAAACGTACAGTAAAATATGGTATTTTAATCTATGGGACCACTGTCATATATGTGGCCTGTTGACCAAAATGTCATTATGTAGCACATGACTATTTCACCTGGGGGGGTCAAAAGAGTTTTTTGATTTTCTTTTCTTAACTGCCTACTGCTGTATATATTTCATAGCCCCAGATTTCTCTTTCATAATCATTTCTGTTTTTATTTAATTCATACACCTTATTGTTTGACCTTAATCTTTCTCTTCCAGAGAAAGAACCCAACAATAACAATAAAGCCTTGTATCAATATTATCCAGTGGAGTTTAATTTAAATAACATATGCTGTTACCCAACTTATTTAATAATATCTTGGCATAGAGTCTTTGTTTCATTCTGCATATTTGTAGTCTGTATTCTGAAAACTCTTTATATAATTTTTATAACTAAGAAGCTTGCCAATACTCAGCTAGGGCTTTAGAAGAAAACATAAGACCCACCTTCCCCTGCAGTAGGGACAACTTGGCTCTTGTAACTCTTGTAGTTTATTTTCAAACTCCCTTGCAATATTTTTGTTAAGATTCTTCTTAATGTTCTTTGAAAATAACAAAAACCCTGAATGGGTTCAGAGATTTGTTCAAGTTGCATATTGACGGTTTGTACTTATTATATTAGAATACTTGAGTTTTGAGGCTCTGGCTATTTCTAGTTATTTCTTCATGTGGTGTTTTCCTCTGTCCTTTCTAATCCTTGCCTGTACTTTCCTTAAGCAGGTGGCACAGGGTAATTTGGTGCTTTATATTAATAAATTGAAGTGCCAAGGACCAGATCAGGTTAGAGACCATTTGTAACATAAGCCTCGGGAATGTCTTTCAGGCCGTCAGTAGTAAAGTGGATATCTGTTATCCGGCCTCTGCGTACGGTAGGCAGTGAGGATTACTAGGTGAAGGTGAGCAATAGCTCGAGGTGAAGAACTGGAGTTTTAAAGTAATTTTGTTTTATTAGCAAAATAGGTGCTAGTCAATTAGCTATGCTTGCTAAAATAAGAATTTTGTACTTTACATGTTTCAATTATCCTTTTAATTTCAGATTTTCAGTGTAAATTCAGACTTGGTCATTTCTTTGAGCCTGTTTTCTTAATCAGCAAAGATTAAGAAAATACTGAAACAGGAAATGTTCACATGAATAGAATCTACTGGTTTGGATTCTTGGTGATCTAACTCTTTGTTGTTAGCCTGGGCAATTAACTTTTGTCTGTACTTTAGGTCTCAGAAAAGAATTTGGGAATGTAGTCATTCTTTGGTATCATGGGGGATTGGTTCCAGGATGCCCCTTGGATACCAAATCCAAGGATGCTCAAGTCCCTGTTATAATAAAATGGCCTAGTATTTGCACATAACTGATGTATTACACACCCTCTCATATACAGTTATGTGCTACATAACAACATTTCTGTCAACAATGAACCACACATACTATGGTGGTCCCTTAAGATTATAATGGAGCTAAAAAATTCCTGTCACCTAGTGATGTCATAGCTGTCATAGTATAGTAGTGCAACCCATTACATGTTTGTGGTGATGCTGGTGTAAACAAATCTCCTGTGCTGCTAGTCATATAAAAATATCATGACTATGTAGGGTACATAATGCTTGATAATGATAATAAACAGCTATGTTACTAGTTTATTTACTGTACTATAGATACTTTTAACTGTTGTAGAGTATACTGCTTCTACTTATTTAAGAAAAAGTTGATTATAAAACAGCCTCAGTCAGGTCCTTCAGGAGGTAGCCAGAAGAAGGCATTGTTACCATAGGAGATGACAGCTCTGTGCCTGTTATTGCCCTTGAGACCTGTTAGTGGGACTGGGTGTGGAGGTGGAAGACATTATATTAATGATCATGACCCGTGTTGGCCTAGGCTCTTGTATGTGTTTGTGTCTTACTTTTTACATTTTTTTATTAAAAACTTAACAAAAATTTTAAATAGGAAAAAATTTATAGAATAAAGATATAAAGAAAGAAAATATTTTTGTACAGCTATACAGTGTGTTTGGATGTTAAGCTAGATGTTATTACAAAAGAGTCAAAAAGTTAAATTTAAAAGTTTATAAAGTAAAAATGTTACAGAAGGCTAAGGTTAATTTATTATTGAAGAAAGAAAAAGAAATTTTTATAAATTAGTGTAGCCTCAGTGTACAGGGAAACTCTACAGTAGTGTACGTAATGTCTTAGACCTTTACATTCACTCACCACTCATTTACTCACCCAGAGCACCTTCCAGTCCTGTGAGTTGCACTCATGGTAAGTACTCAATATAGGTATGCCATTTTTTATCTTTTTTATCAATTTTTACTCTCCTTTTTCTATGCTTAGGCATGTTTAGATACATAATTACTTATCATTGTGTTACAGTTGCCTACAGTGTTTAGTACAGTAACATGCTGTACAGATTTGTAGCCTAGGAGCAATAGATTATACCATGTAGCCTAGGTGTGTAGTAGGCTGTACTGTCTAGGTCTGCATAAGACACTTTATCATGTTCACACAACAGTGAAATTGCCTAAGGATAATTTCTCAGAACATCGTATCCCCATCATTCTGCAACACGTGACTGTACTTTAAATCATCTCTAGGTTACGAATAATACCCCAGATAGTGTAAATGTCATGTAAATAGTTACACTGTTGTTTAGGAAATAATGACAAGAAAAAATGTACATGTTCAGTACAGACACAGTTTTTTCAAATATTTTCTATTTGCGGTTGGTTGAATCCGTGGATACAGAACTCATGGATACGAAGGGCCAACTGTATTTGACCCATACGTGGTTTGTAGCCCTTTATTAGCGTTAAGGGTTCAGTCAGAACTGTTTGGGGAGTAGAGAGTCTTTATTTTATGAACAAAGTAGTTATAAGATGGTCACCCTCACACACAAGATAAGTGACAATTAAAACTGAAAGAAGATAACTTTTTATCAGCAGACTGGCAAAAAAATGACCCAGAAGTTGAGGCTCTGGGGAAACAAAGTACAGATATTCTTTTCTTTGTAATTGCCACAAAACCAGGTGCACTGAGTTTGGGGGCTTCTCCTGCCACCCCCCCACACACCCTGTTTCTGCACCTTTCTGCAGGTGAGGGCTGGTGCTTTTGCCCTGCATAGGTCCTTCCTCTATTAGAAGCGTTCATGTATGTGTACTCCCATCCCCTCAACCTCTGCAGCTGCTAGTATCTCCCTCCTTCTTTGCTTTCTCCTCCTTGGCTCCTGTGTGAACTTGGTATCTTTTGGAAGTCTTTGCAGATATTTTGGAGTCTGTCTCCCAGTTTTGATGAAAATTGGGTGTCATTTTATCCCAGTGGTTTTGTGCTCTTCTTTCACTGAATGATGATTTGGTATCCATTATTTATCCCTCCCTCTCATGACATTCACACATTTGGTTAGCATGTTTTTCTTGTTCTTTATCTGTTTGATAACAATGTTAAAACAGGATAGTTCCTGGAGAAAATCTGATGAGTAGTCTAAATCGGTCTAAGTTAATATTACATTTGTCAGTGTATTTTGAGTATGATTTTGAACCTACTACATATTTAACTGTGTTTCCTGTCTTCTAGTCTATACTTTATTTTGACCTCATGGAGACTGTTCAATTACTGATAAAAACAAGATACATTTTTCTGCAGTTTGTTGTGCTACTCTAGTAAATGTTAAAGAAAATTTCTTAGAAAAGATTTGTTTTAGTCTATGGTGGCATTGTAACAACAGAACATTGTTTTTTAAAAACGGTGCATAAATGATCTTTTTAGTATAGATAGAGGTCAGAATCAATCTTTTGATTTGACATTTCCTGAACGTATTTTTGTCTTGGGAAGAAAAATCCCTATCCCTTACCAGTCTTACCCTTGGTGAGATGATGACCATGATGTTCTCGGGAGACTTTGAATTTCTGCCATTTAAGTGAAGAACTTCACTTAGTAAGCTGTTAATCAGTTTTTCTGCTACTGGTACGGTACGCTGCTGACAGCATATTCAAGTTCCTGTCTCAGAATCTTTCTTTGGGTACTTAAAAAGTAATCTATTTTTATGATCTTTCCTTTGAAAGTTTTTAGCCTTAGAGTCTCAGTTGTCACTTTGTGATTTTGGAGAATTTGTTTCTTCCAAGTGAGGAATAAATGTTAGTGTGAGCCCCAGCAGTTTCTGTTTGCCTTTCTTCCACCAAGAGAACACGCAGTAACATTCATCTCTGTCTTTTCTACGAATCCCAGAGTGATCTCTGCAGATCCCAAAGTTAAATTTTAGAGGGGTGGTGGAAGTAAAAGAAATTAAAAACAAAGGAAAGCAAGAGGGAAAAAAGTTTCTGTGTGAAATGGGATTAGTATTGATGTTGAATTGTAACACTAGGAAACGTACAGGTTTCTCAGTAAAAAGGGAGTAAACTGTGCCATCTATTTGTTGTATATTTCTTGGCTCTGAGATCTTTGAAAGAAGGCAGTGAACTCCTTTACCCAAGGACTATCCAACAGTGTTTCAAGCATTTTAAAGGAATAGGAACCATTTCCTCATCCCTCCTTGCCTACAAAAAGGCCTTTGTTTTGCAAATCATTAGTATGTAACATCAGGAGTACATGTTAGCATAGTGCTACTTATTATTTTTTTTTTTTAATTCTAGCTTCAATATATGCATCATGGCATGCCACTGCCCCTGCAGCTAAGGCGTTACTTTCTGTAGTCAGGGGTGAGTTGTTTTTGCAAAGGGTGGCTGTCTTGTTTTTAAGAACTCCTTATAAGTTCTTAAATGTTCTTTTGGCATCTTGGTCTAGTGTTTGATCATAGTTACAGTTAAAGTTTTAAAGAGTTATCTTAATGCAGTGCACATATTATTTGTTGTCTGAAGATGTGGAAGAAGCAGATAAATACAACTTTTCTACTATGACTTCATTAGAACTTGCATATAAAAAAGCCCAAAGGTTGATAGTACATGTGTGCCATAGCATGACCTCAAAAGTTCTTGGAAGTTAGGCCAGGTGCAGTGGCATGTGCCTATAGTTCCAGCTACTCAAGAGGCTCAGGCAGGAAGATCACTTGAGCCCATGAGTTCACAGACTACTCTGTACAACATAGCAAGTCCTTATCTGTTAGAAAAGAGTTTTTGGAAATAGTGAAGTCTTAAGAATAGACTGGTTTATTGAAATTTGTTAGTTTCTACTAAAGCCAATAAATCTAGTGGAGTATATTTAAATAGATCTCACTATCATCAGTATAATTTATTTAGAAAACTTTTTAAAATTGTTAGATGAAAGCATTGCTTTTAAATAACAAACTAGAAAGGGAACTTAGATAATTAAAGCATAGTTGGTAAAGTACATATTTATTCAGGCATGCTTGCAAAAATTTAATAAGAAAATCTCTTTACACTTTAAGAGATTTGGAAATCACTTTACAGCATCATGCAGTTTTTTAGTTTGTTTGATTTTGTTTTTAAAGAAAGGATAATTTAAGAAAATAATGACATCAGTTTGTAAAAGCTTCAAAGGATTATATCATGTTTGTTATTCCTAGCAGTGTAAACCTGAAAAAGCATGTTTGTTAGAATTCCCTGGGTTTTATTTGAAATCATAGGCATCAAGTTAATCCATTATAGATTGATGTTATTTAGTTGATGGTGTGTATGTTTCATTTTGACCATTTTCTTTTGAGGTTCTGATACAAGAGCCAGCCTTTTCTGTTAATTATATATTAAAATGTATTTACGAAGGGCTTTCTTCACTTTTAATTATTCTTTTTGCCTCTCCCCCAAGTTGTGGAGCTATTCTGACTGTAGCGATTTTTATGGTTGATAGTTTAAATTCTTACTCTTGGTCCAGTTTACTATTTCAAATATTAGAGCATAATGTGGAAGAGGAGTCAGTAACTGTAGTGTTTTTTGCTAAGTGTCAAGAATTTTCTGTTCTCTGATTGCTGTGGTGCAGTGAGCAGTGGGGAATAATTGTTACCAAAATGAAACCAAACCCTAAGAATTCACAGAAATACATGGCACCTTTCACCAGTGTTTATGAGGAAGCCATTACGTATGGGGCCAAGGGGCAGTATGGAAATAATTGGCCCGAAGAGAGGGGGCCCATGATTCACCTCATTAGTGTCCGCCTGTAGCTGGTCAGCAATATCAGGAGAGCCATAGCTGGAAGACCCTTGGTAATTATACATTCTTTACATCTATAGCAACAAAGGAGAGAGCGTGAAGCTAGAAGGCAGCAAGAACGTGAACAGCGAAGGAGAGAACAAGAAGAAAAGAGGCGTCTAGAGGAACTGGAGAGAAGGCGTAAAGAAGAGGAAGAGAGGAGACGGGCAGAAGAAGAAAAAAGGAGAGTTGAAAGAGAACAGGTTAGTTCACAAGGAATTTTCCAGCCATTAATTTGTGAAATTTGTTATTTTGCAAAGCTGAGGGTTTGGAGCAGAAAGTACACATGCACATGTATGTATACACACACGTACATGCACACTCAGGACTTCCGGCATGTAAAAATGGTGTAACATAATTGGAAGGACACCAGTAAATTGCGTTTTTGTCTTAAAAAAAGATCTCTAAATCATTACACTTTAGAAACGTCTTGAAACCAGTTAAGTGGTCTCCAAATAGTATGATACCCGAAAGATTTCTGAATATATCTTCTCAGGCTTGGCTTAAATGCTGTGAACACCAAATATCTGACTGACTTTTAAAAAAAATGAAATTACAAACCAACTGTAAGAAATTTCTTACGAGAAATGTTTGAAATATCCAGTGGCTAAGTGATTATTGTAGTCTATATTTGCATATTATTGTGAATGCACATAGGTAGCATTAAAAAAAAGTTCAACCAAAAAAGATGAGGGTTTAGTGATATTTGTAACATTTTATTAATGTCAGGTGTGATTTTATTTAGTAATTTTCTTTGTTTACTGAACCACCCGTGTAGATAGATATCAGTTGCGCCCAGCCACTTTGCCTTTCTTGTCTTTGAATTGGTATCTTTGATAAGAACTTTGAAAAAGAAAAAATTATATGAAGGGGGACCAGTTTAAATAATACCTGAAATCCCTATTTTAAAATGCTTATAAACCATGGTGTTATCTTGCAAATGTGACTGTTCACCCACTATCCTTGATAGCAGTCATGTGTCTTGGGTTTTCTGAGCCTGGGGTCTGCATGCTCATCAGTGTTAATCCAGGAATGTCAGTGACGCTCTCTGTGTTGCCTTATTGACGTTACTGACCAGTTAACTGTGTAGTGTGTGTGTTTTAACATTCTGGTTATGTTTATACCTGGAGGCTGCAAAGAGGAGAAAATATAAGCTTATAAGAATTAAATCACCTAGGGATAATTATCACAGTTTGATTGAGGAGGAGATGATGGTAGTGTTATAATTCATCTTTAATGCTTTAGTGGCAGTCATTAGATTTTGTGAATAGCAAGTACACTGCAGCAAGAACGTGAACAGCAAAGGAGAGAACAAGAAGAAAAAAATTCTAAAATCAGTTATATTCTGCTTTCCATATTTTGTCATGAAATATTAATAGTAATTGCCCACATTAACGGTGCTGTGGGACACATTTCATCCTGGCATAAGTATATGTTTGTGTAGATGTATGTTATAGTTCTGTATGTTCAACTGTATGTTAGGACCTTTGTGGTTTGGACAGGGTGTGATTTTTCTGGTTGTCCCTGTGTTTTGAAGGTAGAAAACAAATGAGTGTACTAACTTGATCTTTCAAGTTATGATTTAATTATTTTGTTCAAAAAAGAAATGAGTTTGGGAGTGGAGCTCCTTTTACCAATTGTGTTGGCTAAGACCATGCAGGCATTGCTGGGGTAGGTGTTGGTAGAACATGTGTCACAAAGGCTGGGCATCAGGGACAGTGACTCGGAGCCCAGGTCAGAACCAGGCATCTTTGCTCATGGCCTTGTAAGGAAGCTTCCCCCCAGATTGGCTTTTTTGGCTCATTTTGCTTTGTAAGATGAAGTTGTCTAAGGATGTTTATATACCATGATTTCTCTGTTATCCAGCATTCTCCTAACCAAAATTATTGGTTAACTAAAGCTTCTGTTCAGCCCTGGTGATAACTAGTTTTATTTAAGGTGTGGGCCATGATAACAAGGGGCTGAGCAGCAGCACACACTGTAAAATAATGACTTAAATTTCAGGGTAGAATTTTTCCTCATGCTCCTTAGGCTACTCCCCTTCTAGAGTAGGTAATTAGCTTTTTTTTCCCTGCTGAAAAGGAAGGAAACCACTTTCCTTATAAACTGTTTCATGCTTTTTCAAACTTATTTTGTATCTACCTCAGGTTTGAGCCACCCCAAAAAAATCCCTGGGAAAGATTTTTCATGCTCTAGGTTCTAGAGCTCTAGGTTCTGGTTCTAGGTTCTGGTTTCATGCTCATGGTTTCATGCTCTAAGTTCTGGTGACTGAGGCGACTGAGAAAATGGGAGGTTTAGAATGAGCCTAGAGGTCATAGAACCAGTCTTCAGTGGAACTGGGGTCCAGGCCTCCTGAGATCCCTGTGTGTTACAATATGCATGCAGCATCAGGATGGGGCTCTTAGCTCTCTATATAACATATTGTGGATGTGTTTACCTGTTTTCATTGTTACAAAGGTTGAGGTTGATCATTTTCTCCTCGTTGAAAAGAAAAACCACCCTCATCCCTACTCTACTCCTCTCTCCCCTTATCTTTCTCTTTCTCCCCCCACCCCACCTACCCCACGAGCTCGTCATGAAGAGCCTGGGCCTTTTCATTTTGGGGAAGTTGCCTGAGTTAGGTGTTCCCAGATCATTTTTCAGAATGTAGTCATTTCAGGTACCTTCTGAGTCATCAGAGAAAGCACAAATCATGTTTGTTGTATTTTAATATTAAACAGACTTTGGTTTTAGGTTTCAAAAATTGGTGATCCATGCTTGTTATGAATAATGACTAATAAGCAGATATTTACTAATCAGGATCCTCTGATCTTTTCTAATTAAACTCTTAATTTCTCTGGAGTCTACTAACCTTAGAGGAATGGCATCCTCCTTTAAAATTCTGCATTTGTCTATAACTGCTGTGTTCTAACAAATACTTTCAGTTACTTTCATGTATATCAAGGGAATGCATATCATCATTTATTAGACTCTTTAGGTCTTACTGGCCAAGTTGAAGTTCTTGGAAAAACCTTTAGCAGATTTTTTTTTTGTAGTTCACCAGTCAGTGAATTATTACTAAAAATGATTGGAGCAAATGGTTCTTGGTGCTCCATTCAGGTGGTTCTAATGCTTTCCTTTTGGATAAATTGATTGCTGGGTGATTTCTGTGTGACAGGAGTATATCAGGCGACAGCTAGAAGAGGAGCAGCGGCACTTGGAAATCCTTCAGCAGCAGCTGCTCCAGGAGCAGGCCATGTTACTGGTAACACCCGCCTCTGTCTTGTTCTGTAGTATCAGGGCTCATTTGTCCCTCCCCTGAGTCAGGCAAGCTGTGGTGCTCACCAGACCCTTTTGGTTTTGCTGTGGCAGCCAGGCTCAAAAGAAGTCTTTTGTGGTCATACTGCTTGGGGCGGCACATTGCATGGTGTTTATTTATTTATTTCCCATTAATAAATTAACTGTTCTCATTTGGTAGATAGACAAGGTTTTGAACAGAACCTGGCATTCAGTGAACAAACTAGAATGCTGAGAGCCGCAGGCTCAAAGCACATGCCATAGGATTTTTATGTAATATATACACCACTGAAAACGGCATTTAATTGAATTCTCTCTTACTTTGTCCAATGATACTGTGGCTAGCAACAGCTGGCAGGTTTTTCCACAGGTAATGTGCTATTTAAAATCCCAGTCATTTTGCTTTGTTATAAAAAGGGGGAAATATGTATTATCTTTTTAAAAAAGTCAAACAAATCCAGAGAAGAGGTGAGCTCTCCAGTGTCCCATAGATTTAGTGTTATCCTCTCCCTCTCCAAGGAGTGCCGATGGCGGGAGATGGAGGAGCACCGGCAGGCAGAGAGGCTCCAGAGGCAGTTGCAACAAGAACAAGCATATCTCCTGTCTCTACAGCATGACCACAGGAGGCCGCACCCGCAGCAGCCGCAGCCACCGTCGCAGCAGGAAAGGAGCAAGCCAAGCTATCATGCCCCTGAGCCCAAGCCCCACTACGAGCCTGCGGACAGAGCTCGAGAGGTATCTGCTTTCCTTCATTGCATTGATTATTTTCTAGAAAGTAATGTAATGACGCCTCAGAACTGTATAATATTAATGTAAAAACAGGCTATAAAGATCATCTACTGATCCACCTTCTTTATTTTCTAGCTGAGAAATTGAGGTTTGCAGGAGTAGAGGGACTTGCCCAAGGTCTCATATCTAGTTAGTGCTTTTTACATTAAGGACCAGATGCCTCAGTTAACAAACCTCATAAGAATTAGAAACTAAGCTAAACAAAAAGAAGATTGCATGGCACAATTATTGTTTAAAATGTGAATGAGAGGAATGGTGGTTTGGTTAACTATTTCTCCCAGACTGACTAGTGTGAGGCTGAAGTGTGCCTGTAGTCCACTATTTAGTCCACAAATTTATTGACTTTCCAAGTATCATGGTTCGTCACTGAATTGGTGCATTAGGGCTAGCCAGAGCCTCAGAACGTGGTGCAGCCCAGCAGTGACTGCTCAGGGATGCAAGGCAGGCGGGAAGCTGATGTGCATATGGTAGGGGTGAATCCCAGCCCACAGGTGTCTGTGTCTTATATAAGAGAGCAGATCTAGGGGCAAGTGTCCTGCTTGTTTGGGAATGCCTTTATTTTTGGTGGAATGAAATGTGATTTGGATTCTTGATGATAGGCTTTTAATATGTTGGTTTAGTTGGTTGTGACAGATTAATTTTTTTCTAGTTTATTATCATATATAATCCTAGAATTCTGAGCAACGAGGAGATCTTAGCAGCTGCATTGCTTAATTTTTATCTTCATTAGTATTTTCTTTTTCCTGATTCAAATCCTAGCCCTGCTTTATCTACCTTTTTTCCCCACAGCTACCTGTCTCTTTTCTTGTAGCTGAAGAAAATAGAAAACTTCTCTGTAGAGTTCTTCCACTTTCAGACTTTCTTCCATATCTCTGCTTTTCCCCTACTAACATTGAGTTATTTCTTCTAATTCTCTGATGCAGGTGGAAGATAGATTTAGGAAAACTAACCACAGCTCCCCTGAAGCCCAGTCTAAGCAGACAGGCAGAGTATTGGAGCCACCAGTGCCTTCCCGATCAGAGTCTTTTTCCAATGGCAACTCCGAGTCTGTGCATCCTGCGCTGCAGAGACCAGCGGAGCCACAGGTAGCAACAGCCAGCTTTGCTGTGGTTGAGGAGACTCGTGCGATGGCTCACCAAGCCTCAGGCCTGCTTGTCACATCCCCAGTTTAGTTTGTCACCACATTTAAACAGAGAAGAGATTAGCAGGAGTGACTTTAGGCTAAAATGACACACAATTGATAGAGAAAAGAAGGATCTTTTTCTTTTTTTGAGATTTTTCTTGTACTTATTAAGAATATTTAGAGTCAGTGATTTCTTCTTCTTCTTCTAACTTTTTGCCTTCCCTAACTCAGATGTTAAGTGCCTCTTTCTTCTAATACAAAGATTTTTTAGTTTAGTTTTTAGAGAGTTAGTATTGTAAGCACATAAAAGGAAAACCTGAACCTTTCCTTCCAAGCATTTTAAAAGTAAACACTTTACCCTGGGGTCTTCTGCTCTTGGCCACTTCCGTGAATGGGCCTTAGAGAACTGATAATGCCCCTGAAATTTCACGTAGAAGTTTGTGATTTGTCCAGATGTGTACTTTTCTGGGGCAAGGGGATTTTATCAGATTCTCAAAGGTTTCAATATCAAAAAAGGTTAGATCCAATGGGTTAGGTGTAGATTTCCCTGAGGTAAGTTAGAGCAAAGGTATGACCTCTTCCTGGCTCTGCCACAGCATTGTGAGCCTTGTCTAAGTGGAGGAGAGCTGGTAGGCTGAGTGCTATGGGGCGAGAAGAGAACCCACTACACTGTCTGTAGAAGAGAGTAGACAACAAAGATTCAAAGATCCTAGCGATCCTTAAAACACTGACTCCTGCTCTCTTGCTGAAAATTACTGACTTTTAGACATTTTCCTCCTTGCTACTGTGTAATCCAGAATATTGGGAACAGATTCTTAAGCTTGAGTTTACTTGTCACTGTTGTTTGCATGTATGGGGGACAAAAGTTTATGTTCTTGTGACAGAAGCAACTATGGTATTCTATAAAAACAAATTCCAATGAGAACTTGAATGTGCTTTACAGCAGTAATCCCCTGGATGACAGGAAACTGTAGCCTAGAGAAGTTAAGTAAAATAAAAAGAAGAACCAGGACAGAAGCCATGGGTGTGGGAAGGATGAGAGGGTGTTTACGTGGGATCAGTAGCGTCTTGAGTCATAGGAGAGCCGGCCTGTCAGTACATAGGTAACTGCAGAGAGTATAGAATGGAAAGAAAAATAAAAGAAAGAGAAAAGCAGGTGAGGGTAAATTTAAAAGAAAAAGAAGGAATGAGAAGAGAGACTACTAGAATAGGTTTGATGACAGTTGTTCAAAGTTTAACAACTTTGCATTGATTGAAGAGTGCGGGATAAAAGTTTTTGTTCTGCAAGTTAAACTTACCATAAATGGAGAATCTTTATCTATTTGGCAACTGACATTTTAGAAAATAAGAGTTCCTGAATTAGTAGACTAATTTTTATATTCATGATTAATTTGTATCATACCTAGAAATAGCCTCCCTTTTTTTCCTTCTATTTTAAAGTTGCTTTTGGCTGAAACATACAACTATGTAACATTTTTTGGGGGAAACGTTTCTCATGTAAGATTCTATTTCAAAACTCATTTTTGATTATAATTTCAGGTAATGGTTTCAATTACATGCTTTCCTTCTGAAAATCTTAAACATTTTAGAAATCTGGGATTATACCAATAACGGGGATTATGTGACTCTCACCTGTAAATCATAGAAATCATACACCTGGAGCTAAGTCTACATTCTGTATTTGGAAAGGTTGAACAAATTATGATTTGGTATTTTCAATTTTCATTAAATACATTGATATAATAGATATGTAGCCAGGATTATGTAAATTGCAATATTGGACAAATATTTTAAAACAATAAAATATAATGAAAATATTTTATAGATTATTTCAGAGATTATTTCCCCAATTTAAAGGCAACAAGATAAACTCAGTTGACAAATAATTGTCAAATAGGAAGAATACTCCAACAGTATTTAATTCAGGAAGCCCATGGTACTGAATATTTTCAAAGAAAACACAGTTTTTTTTTTTTTTCTTTTCTTTCATAACTAATTTGAAGATGTATGGAGATATCTAGGTTTTCAGACTTGGGAGAAACAAGAAAAATTGTTGGTGTATTTGAAAAACTGGGTGTTTTAAAGTCATACTATTACAGTTTGTCAAAACATGAGGGGTTTGTCTCTGCTTGTTAAATGTGCTGTTATGTTACTCGGTCTGGTTCGTACACTGCTGGGTGATGAGGATGGCTAGGTAGGTCTGCATGTTTGGCAGTGCTTTGTCATGTAATTGTTTGCCCTCTCCCTGCCTCCTCAGTGTCCGCTTTGATATGGATGTGCACGGAGCACATCATCCCTCGTCAGTGGGTCTATGGGATCTTTGTAAAAAAAAAAAAAAAAAAATTCGCATTTACTGCTATCTGCAATGTTTGTCTGGATATTAAAAGAGTTTTCCTTATAAATGTACATTTGTTCTTTTCTGCATACTGTATTCCCAGACCGCATCTTCACTTAGAGTGTGCCTGTTTTCACTGCTTGGCTGACCTAATACTGACCGCCCCTGTTTGCATTCCGCCTTTGCCAGTTCCTGCTTTGGATTTGGTATTGACCAGAAAAGCCAGTTTTATGCAGAACGCATTGAATGTTTTGTGTTTTGTTTTCTTGTAAGGTACAGTGGTCCCACCTGGCATCTCTCAAGAACAATGTTTCCCCTGTCTCGCGATCCCATTCCTTCAGTGACCCTTCTCCTCCCAAATTTGCACACCACCATCTTCGTTCTCAGGACCCATGTCCACCTTCCCGCAGTGAGGTGCTCAGTCAGAGCTCTGACTCTAAGTCGGAGGCGCCTGACCCCACCCAAAAGGCTTGGTCTAGATCAGACAGTGACGAGGCGCCTCCAAGGGTAAGGAGCAGAAAGACAGACGTGTGCTGCTTTGTCCTTTCTGTTACTATTTTAAAGGATTATTTATTTTAATTATGCGTGGTGACTTCACTAGAATTAAAGGGGCAATGAAATTTCAAAGGAACCTTTTATCGTGAGGAGAAAGTTCCATAGTTAGGCACTTATATTAATATTTAGCCAGTGGCCAGTTAGCTTTTTATTTTTGTTGTTAATGCTGCTCTTAAATGTAAGGTAGAAAAATGATGAAAAAGTTACTCTATAAAGCATATGGTTCTTGAACAAATTTATAACTTATTTTAGCAGTTTTCTTATAAGGTTATGTAGAAGCTGTATGTTATTTTGCAACATTAACCAATATCACAATTTTCAAAAGAAAAGATCTTACAAGGAAAAAAATTAATAGAAATCTCAAAGAAAATGATTTTTTTCCTTCTTAAATTGAGGCTTTTGTTTTGTTTTTGTAATTACCTAATGATGAAATTGAACAGAAGGGCACATTTTAGTTTATTTTTCCTACATTTGGAATTTGCTTCCTCTGAATATTTTCTTGCTTCCTGCCAGTCTTTGCTTCTTGCTGATCCATTGGTAGGCCATTGTTTGGTTTCTTTGAGCTTATTTTTCTGATTCTCACATTATCTTAGCAAAATGCTTTGTATGTCCCCTGCTACCACGCTTTAGTCCAAACATCATTTAAGTGTTTTATAAGAGTGTAGAAAGGCTGTTTGTACTGGCTCTTTAGATCCTGTGACTAAGTTTTCTCTCCCTGTTCTAAGAGTGGAGGAGGGGAAGGAAGGATGGGGGCAGCTTGGCAATAGGAAGTCCAGTGTAATTAGGACTGCTGCAAAAATATGTTTTGGTGGGGAAATCTTTTCTTCTCCCCATGTTTTCAATAATTTAATTGCTATATTTTTTACCTAAAGGTTCCTGTGAGAACAACATCTCGTTCCCCTGTTCTGTCCCGTCGAGATTCCCCACTGCAGGGCAGTGGACAGCAAAACAGCCAAGCAGGACAAAGAAACTCTACCAGGTAAATGACAGGTGGAGGTTAACAAGTTTACTGTGAAGTCTCCCACAGTCTTATTTTGTCTTTTCCCATAAAAATACTCATAAACACACATGTTCTGCCATAAAATCCATTAACATAAATAATATCAAATTGATGTGTAGCAAAAAGAGGGTTTGGATCTGAATTCATATTGTAGTAATTTTGAAATTAAAACTACCTGTCTCTTGTAAGAGTGAATGGAGGGAACAGCAGGGAAAGGGTAGAGGGAGGAAAGGCTCTAAGAGAATTGTAATCTAAGGGAGCTTTTTATCTAAAGGATATTGTAAGGCCTTTGTAGTAATGTAGAAATCATAGACAGGTTACTAAAGAAAGTCACTGGTTGACTGACAGTCTGTAATAAATGAGTGAACTAATAACCAAATAATATTTTTTTAGATTCTAGAGCTGTTCTGTCCACCACAGCAGCTGTTAGCCACATGAGGCTTCTTTTTTATTTATTTATTTATTTATTTATTTATTTATTTATTTATTTAGAAAGAAAATTGGATTAGCTGTATTAATTTTGTACAAAATGAATTTCAAAGCAAGGAAAATTATTAGTGATAAAGAGATGCATTACATAGTAATAGAGGATTCCATTCTACAGCATATACTTCTTAATATATATGTACCTAAAAACTGAGCATCAAGGCATCAGGGAAAAGAAATTGATAGAACTACAAGGGAAAATGGATAAACTCACTATTATAGAAGGAAACTTCAACACCATGTATCAGAAATGGACAGCTCCAGCATGTGGAAAATCAGTAAGGACATAGTTTAACTGAA
>CAUYRT010020154.1:0-52066 GCA_963574885.1 Lepilemur ruficaudatus
GAGATATAAAACCATCCTCATATTGCCATATGATCTTTGACAAAGCAGACAAAAACATCACTATGGAAAAGAATCCCTGTTAAGTAAATGGTGCTGGGAAATTGGATAGCCACATGTAGAAGACTTAGATAGATTTTATTCCTCTCCAGACCACCAGGTTAGACTCATCAATCATTTTTAAAACTTCAAAGGCAATTTGAAGTTATCCAGTCCAAAATTCACATTTTACAGATAAGGAAACTGTGACCAGAAATATTTGTAAAGCTGGGATGATAATCTAGGCCTCTTCTCTCAATGCTTCCCCCTTAGTATTAATATCAAGTCACCATATATTTTTTCTCTTTCAAATTGTATCTTTTGGGTATTCAATGGAATAATGGTAGCAAGATGTCAGTGGGAGAATTGAAAGAGTTGATGGTGCAGAATTTCCTTCTTTTTATATCCCAAGATATCCCCTAATGTTGAAATCTTTTATAATAAGAACATGAAGCAGTGAAGTAAACCTATCTCACCACTTTTTAACAAGGAAAACAAGAGTTCAGATTAAAGCTTTATATCCCCTTTTAGTCCCTTTTTCTCCAAATTTATGGAAAGTCAAATCTGTTAAACAGAATGTCATATACATATATATACACAGATATGCATGTGTATGTATTTTTTTTCATTATGGGAAACAAATATTTTCACTCCTTTAATCTAGAAAATTCCCTGAAACTTACTTGTCTTGTGGCTGATTGTGATCAATTCATCAAGTTATTTTTTTATATATAATGCAGACTGATTATGATTAATGTGTTTATCTGCTAAAAGTATGAAAAGAAAGTTAGTTTAGGCAAGGAAGTCATTGTGTTCTACTTATTATTAAATCATTGTTCTATGAGTTTTTACCTCCTGGGTTGTTTACATTTTGAAGCAAATCAACATTCTTTTCATTCAAAAAATAATATTTTGCCAACCACCAATTTAACTTTCAGTCATTTTAAAGGAAATTAGGACAGGTACCCAAAGATGATTACAAGTGTAGAGTGTGGAGAAAGAACCTACCCTCATTTGACCACAAATGAGTCTTTGAAGTCCACAACCAAATGTAGAGTGATTAAAGATGCCTTGATTGGAGGGAGATATGATTTTAAGTAACTACATTTGAACGCAGAGCCAAATATCAGCTAAGCAGAAGTCAGGATGCAACATCCTGTATGTGCATTGCTGGCTGTTTGCTTAGTGTCCTGTTCAATGATCCAGCTTTCATTGTCTTCACTTGTAAGAAGCTTACTCTCTATCTGATCGCGGAGATCCCACCCTCTTCCAATCATCTCGCTTTTATCATCTTACAGTATTTTTCAGAACCAGTACTTACAGTATTTTTCAGTACTTGTTGAAAATAGATACAGTTCCCTCCTCCCCTCCTGGAAACCAGCCCCGGACTGGCACCGTTGCTTGAAACAAATCAGGATGTCGTTCCAGTCTAACAGGCCACTTGCAATTTCAAAATAAATTCAGCTGCAACTGCTTTTAAAACATCTTACTAGGTTACTTTTCTGTCTTACGTCACCCAGGTTTCCAGAAATCTACTCAAAATGCCTAATGAGGCAATAAATTTCTTTATTGACTGTTCAGAATGTGGAAACAAATTGGAGTGACTCACTCAGGCCTTTTCTTAACCCTCTTATTCAGCAAAACAGTTTATTTTACTGAAAGAATGGGGTAAAAGAGCTGACAATTTAAAATTAACTAAATAGGCCCACCCTCTTTTATGCTTCCAGGACATTCGGGACCATCTTTATTGCAAGAGTGTATGTCACAGCTTAAATGAGATTGTAAAAGAAAAAAATCTGGGTTTATTTATCATCCTTGTGAAAATAATTCCCATGTTTGCCTTTTCACTTATGATTTATTACTCCAACTATTTTTTTTATAAATATTTTTCTTGTATTGCTTTTGTTAGTTTTATGAGTTTTGTCTATTTTGTCTTAAGGTACGATGTTCTTCTGTTAGGCCATTATCCATAGGTAGAAATTAACTGACTTGGGAGGTAGTCTAAAAAACTAGACTTGCTTATAATTGATTATAAAGGATAAAAAATAACACAAGAAAGAGAAAGTGCCACCAAAAGTTTGTATTTCTCTCTACAGTTTGCTTAAACAAATATTTGAATTATTTGCTTTGGAAATATTTGCCTACAAAATATTTAAATGATTTGCTTTCCCTGAGCATATTCCAAATGAAACAGGCATAAGTGTTGAAAAACTTCTTTGTTTGGAGATAAAAAATAATATTAATAACTACATGAAGGAAAGAATCTGTTTATATGCCCATAATGAATACACATCCTAAAAGCCTTATGTTTACAGTTAAAAGTGAGCCAAGAGGAAATTTTTTTCAAACTCCTCAATTTATAGGTATTGAAAGAAAGGGTAGGGAAAAAAAGAGATTTAATGAACATCACTGGAAAGTTGGTACCCAGCACTAGGTCCCGTCTGTTAAGCCCTGAGTGTTCGCTTCCATACTGCATTCTTGCCTTACCCACTTCTCATTGCTGAACCTGAAAATGCCATATGATATTAGTTCCTTTTCTGTGCCCTGATTCATAAAATACAAATTTAAAGGAGGATAGGGGAAGGGAGGAGATCATCTCTGCTCTAAAATGTTGGTAGTCAGCTCTTTATTTTCTCCCTAAAACAGTGGCGTTCCCCACAGTTAAAAATAGTCTCATGTTCCCCTTTTCTCTTCTTTTTAATTTTCGAATTTTCCAAACTGCTTGCTTAAAGTTCCGAATATTAACATGAGTATGAACATGGAAAGGAACTGAAAATAACATTAGCAGCTATTACATTATAATTTCTAGGATGTTAGAAATCAGTACTGATTTTCGATTTGTGAAATCTTTTCTTGAGTTCTTGGAATTCCCAAAAGAGGGAAAATGCTAAAGAGAGAACAGAGATAGCTAGTTACTTATTTTGAATTTTCAAAAGAATGGGACCTTAATTTATATCTTCATCTAATAAACTGGGATTTATTTTTATATATACAATTAACATTCTCATAGAAGCATCAATGATTAGAGCTAGAAAAGACCTCAGATATTATTTAACTTTAACCTCTACAGTTTACAGATAACCCCTAGGAAAATAGTTTATTTTACACTACGCAGTGGTGTAGTAGGAGAGAAAAAGCTAGAGACCTTAACGCCTAATCTCATGGTTTTCCTCCAACATGCAACCTCTTGTCTATATGTGAGGGCACTTAAGTGTTCTTATGCAGATAATTTGAGTTGAGTTGTTAAAAATAAATGTACAAATGAACTAATTCTACACAAGACCTACATTGACAGAATTACTTTTCTAAGCAACACTGAAGATAAAGAAAAAAGTTTACTGATCACAACAGGTTAACACTACTTAAGTGACAACCCATTATCAAAACCATTGCCATTATCGCAAATCATTTATGCTTAAAATAAAAAGCATGAATAAAAAACTTTTACTAACATGAGCAAAGATACTGTAGCTTTCATTCTCTTTATTAACTCACTATAGTGGAAGACTTCAAAATCTCACTTAAAGGCAATTGCAAATAAGTAAATCATACTCTAAAAATTATTTCTGAAAAGAAATGGACTCATCTTTTAATAATTTAACTGGAAAAATAAATTTTTGAATATATTCCTTACCCTACTAGTTTTCCATAAAAAATAGTCATCTGAGTGAGCTTTATTTATAAAGCTCTTTGGCGCATTCTGTGAACTCATTTCTGCATTCCTACAATTTTCTTAAGTTATGTTGATCTGTGAATGAGCTGAAAACACAGTCTCTAGGGGAATTCTACCCAAAATTCTTACAGGTATGTTCCCAAAATACCTCTGAATATCTTTCTCACTTTCAGTACTTATCAGAAACTTATTGAATCAATAAAACAGATGACTGATTGTTTAAGCTTAATATGAGGGTAAACATTGCATTAGTAAACCCTAAGGTCCCCAATTTTCTCTTTCATGAAAGGAGCATCTCATTGGTAGAGCCCTTTAGATTTGTTACTTTGCAAGCAGCTAAGGTAAGGCTGAGAATCTGAAGTATGGCTCCTCACTATAAGTTTTCACTAAACAATTTCTGTAACTTTAAATAAGACATTTTACCCATCTGAGCATCACTTTACTTGTTTATAATTGTTAAGGTGTTTGGGACTTGATAATTTCTAATTCACCCTTTAAATATTCATATGCTGAAAAATATTTTACCTTGGAATGGCATTTACATACTACAAATCAGTTTACTTAGTGCCTTTATAAAATTACCTTACTCATGCTGGAACTAGGATAAGTTTTCCTTGGCAATCTAAATGCAAAATGTACAATTTCACTTCTCTAGTGGCTCATAAACATACTCAAGAAAATTTTTGAAAAGAGCAATTGCTCAAGTTACAGAATACCAATGTAAGCATTTAAGGATTTTCTGATAGAATGAACCAGTTAATATAATACAAGAGAATGGTTTTTAATGAAAAATTGTTGTTTTAATTTATTTGATATTTTAAAAACTGGTGTTTACTCTGGTACCTAATTCACTTGATATAATGGAAAAATTAAATTTACACTTACTAGTCATCTAATGGGACATAATGAACATTTTCTGGGCAGCTTTGTCAGTTCCTCTTTCCTGACACATGGGTAAGTCCCTGTGTCACTGTCCACAGGCATAAGTCCCTGAAACAAGTGACACTAACTCCCCTAATTATAACAGACTTGACATAGCTGGATTGACCCATGCTGGATCGATCAAACTCTTTCTCTCAGGAATTTAGAATTGAGATTGAGAAATTCTTTTTCAGCTTAGTCTAGGTCGTTATAAGTAGGTATTAACTCATGACTGTGGAGTGACTCTTGTTCAACTTCCCTGAGGACTGGAATCAGCATTATGCATGGGAGCAAAGACAAGATGGGTACAAAGGGAGAAGTGGAGATAGAAGACACAGAAAATATTTCAGCAGACATTAAGGGTCCAGTCCCTGCCTCTCCTAAAGAACAAGACACTTTCTTGCTATTAGATTGCATAAGACAATCCAACAGCTGGCTATAAATATATGTTTGGTTTAAGCTAGTTCAAATTGGCTTTTACGAAAAAAGAGGCCTAATTAAATCCGCGGTATTTTAGTATTTTTTTTTTTAATCAGTGGTATAGACTTCCAAAATAAAGAAGTTTCAGAATGACCAATGTGAAATAACTTGACACTAAAAGCATGATCTATACTGATTATAAAACTATGCTCATAAGCTATAACACAAATGAATTTTTGTAAAATGGAACTATCAGTAATATTCCTAAGTAATGTTTAAAGTATGGTTAAAGTAAATTTTAAAAACATGCTTTATTGTAGGTTGTTTCACCAGACAATTGTTATAGCCTTACTCACTTTCAACACAGTTCACTCCTAAAAAAAGGAGATTAATTTATGTTTTACATTTTGCTTCATAGTATCTTTTAGAATAAAGGATTTTCTACTACAAGCCTTTTGGTAAGCATAATAAGAGTGCTTCACTGCCTATATTTTAAGGCAATGTTTAAATTAGCTTGCATACTCTTTACATCACATCTTGTATTTTAAGAGCTGTGTGAAGCAATGAAAAGAGTATAATGGAGCCATAGATCAAGGCACCTCATTCATTAACCTTTAAAATATCACCTCATTTATTTAGTTTTCCTCTGGAGTTTCTCTTTTGATAAGTAGCAATTTTATTAAATATCCATTTAAGCGAAATGAGAAAGAATGACATACTTTGTTCAAATACACATGAAGACGATATTCTTACATCTAAATTTACTTAGCCGGGGACATTACAGTGTAATCACTACATCTGTTTTTTATATATATGAGGAGTGGGAAGAATACCACTAGCTTTTAAATTTACAGCACACCAAATAGCTAATTCAGATTTTGGCCATGTGGGAAAACTTTGATGAAATTATCCTGTCTAAGGGAACAAAAAGGGTGAAATCACTGGATTAATGGTGGGCCAAAATATTTGAAAGGTGAAAGCATGCTTGAAGAAGGCTGTAAGAAGATAACCCAGTTACCAAATGTGATTCATTAAAAGTAACAGTGCATGCTGTCCTGTAATTGGGTGTCAGTTCGAGGCTTCAATCAAAATCAGTAACATTATATACTTTAAATGAAAGAATAACCATCATAGCAGGCAATACACGGCCTTGCAAATGTAATTTCATTTGTAATGAAAATACAAAGGTACTCAGAGAGTGTTTGAGGAAACAGTAGCTTAAGAAACAGTAGTATACAGTAGCCTCCCCTTATCTGTGGGGCATAAGTTCCAAGACGCCCAGTGGATTCTTGAAACTGCGGATAATGCCAAACTCTGCATTCACTACGTTTTTTTTTTCCTATACATACATACCTATGATAAAGTTTAATTTATAAATTAGGCATAGTAAGAGATTAACAACAATAATAAAATAGAACAATTATAACAATATATTGCAATAAAAGTTATATGAATGGTCTCTATCCCTCCCACCCCCTCTTTCTCAAAATATCTTGTACTATAATCTCCCACTTTCGGACTGTGGTTGACAGTGGGTAACTGAAACCCCAGAGAGTGAAACCATGGATAATGGGGGCCTACCATGCGAAACTTTCGACTTTTAGACATAATCATTCCCAGTAAGATATCCGATTCCCAAAGGCGGAAAAAATGCTATGTAAGATTTACAAGAGAAGTCTAAGAAAAAATAATCACTTTTTATTATAACATATAATAAAACATCCTAGATACTAAAGGACACTAAAGCAATCCAATGATTATTATCTTATTTACCATATTCAATAGTAGGAAAAGAAATCTAAAATCAGAAATCTAGCCCTTATCACCACTCCCCCTGAAATTCTTATATAAATGCCTTTTTCTTCCCACTAGCCATTAGGTTATGTCTTTTCGAATTAAAACACTACGAAATTTCTAGTGCATAATTTCTCAGTATACAGATGAAAAAAGATATTTGGGGACAAATTAGCCCCAAATTCTCAGAAAAAAACACTTTTTCTCTTTGTTAAAAAGTCCCTATTTCCTCTTTCCTACTGAAGTACCATTTACAGCTGGATAAAAACTTAGCTGAACATTTTCTTTTTCAGCTCATCCGTGAATTATAATGGGCTATTCAGTCAGAAGGAAGAAAAACCTGCCAGTTCTATTCATATTCTGAGATTGTCTTCTGAATCACAGCTAACTTGCCCAATTTTGCATGTGGCTTGTTTGTTTTGCAAAAAGTGTACACAGGATTTTAATAGTTTGATATAGAGTGAGTGGAGAATCATTAGAGAAAATAATGCATAACTCAGGTTTCTATTATAAACACTTTGGAGAGAGGCACTTTGCATTTACATGGACATGAGTCAGGTGCAAGCCAATAACAAAACATTTTTTTTACCCCACAGCCAATTCCCCATCTACTACAGGAGGATCATGTTGAGAATCCGAACACAGCTATGAACTTCTCTCCCCAACACACCAATATATAAACACAAAATTTTGCACCCAGTGAAATTTATTTTGAGAATTTACTACTTTCACATCAAGTATAAAAAAAAATAATCATTATTTTAGTTTTTGATTTTCAATGCAAAATTTAACGAAAGAATACTTCCTGGAAAGCATGCTGAAATAAATTCTAATTGGAAAAAAATGAATAAAATCTGCATAATTATTTCTTCCCCAGGAGCAGTGTTTCTCAACCTGCGTGCACATTGGAATTACCTGGGGAGCTTTAAAAAACACTTTGGATTCGGTCCTACCATCAAATATTTATATTTAATTGGTGTGGTGCCCTTGGCATTAGGATTAGGGTTTTTAGAAATCTCCCCAGGTGATTTTAATGTGCAGCCAAGGTTGAAAACCACTGCCCTAGGATGCAGATTAGTGCTAGGTTATGCTGATCTTTAATGTAATTTGAAAAGTTTTGTTGGAAATAAACAAGACTAAAGGTTATTTGATGCCATTATACAGTTGCTGACATGCTTATAATTAAAATAAAAACAGATTTTTAAAAATACTGGAATAAGGCAGATTAGAATTTCAATCTTTACAAAGCCTTTTAAAGATATAAATATGAATAAGATATTTAGTAAGACCACGTATATACATGGGTGAGCAAATGTAACTTTCAGAATCATGATTACATTTAAATTACACTAATTCTCCTATGCTATCTATGGAAGATCATGGAGGAAAATCCCATGTTTATTTCTGGCAGCTAAATTTTCCCAAATATTAATTTTTTCTAAAGAGTGAACTGGAATTATCTGAAGTCAACTAAAATATATTTTCAGAATTATAACATGAGGAATGGCATTTGAGATGCCCAGATTGTAATGTTCTTCCTCAAATTAATGTCTACATTATTATGCTTCAGAAATAAAGAGAATTAATATGCCTGTATTCTAAAAGCAGTTTAGTCAGAATTAGGAGTTATCATAGTACTAATTTTATAGAAAAAATTATACCTTATCCAGATGACTATGCACAGATATTCCTATAATTGTATAGAGGACTAGTTCCTTCCATACAATGAACACTGTGTACCAAGGAAAAAATATAGCCATTATAAATTATATAAATTTTATACACACATGCATACATACTAAAGTGAAAAGAACTCTAGAATATAGGACATCATTTCTTTTAAAAATACAGAAAAATATATAGTTTGCTACCTCTTAGAAAAGGTGAGAAAACAATACACTACATATTGACCTTGGCTTGTATTTGTATTACAAAATGTTGGGTTTATATAAAATACAGCAATGAAATGGTAGAAGTAGGACATCTTAATATATATTTTATATAGTTTTGATTTTGAAAAATTTAAATATACTATTGTAAAAATAAATTAATTAACAAAATATTGTGAATGCTTATGCTGATATTTTCAGATTCTATTCTAAGTACTCAAGAGATAACATTAAAAGGGTCTGACTCTAAAATAAATGAAGGTAATGAATATTTTAAACAATAGAAGATGGTTTTAATAGGTTATATTTCACAAGAAGATAATAAAGGTTGAGCATTTCTAATCCAAAAACTCAAAATCTGAAATGCTCCAAATTTTAAAACTTTTTGAGTGCCAATATGATGCCACAAGTGGGAAAATGCCACACATAAATATTTGACACAAACTTTGTTTTGTGAACAAAATGACTAAAAATATTGTATAAAATTACCTTCAGGCCATGTGTGTAAGGTGTATATGAAACAATGAATTTTGTATTCAGACTTGTGTCCTATCCCCAAGATGTCTCATTAGGTATATTTTCATATACCTAATGAGGCAATATATCTACAAAAAGTAAAGGTACATACAAAGTGATAAACAGCTGCAAGTTGGTTGATTGAAATCTCATCAATAGTTTTCCCTGGGAGGTAGCAATAGAAGTGAATTTTGTGTTCTTTTTGCTTACTGCCCCTGGTTCTGCCCAACACATCCCTGGCGGGTGTTCTGTCTGCTGGACTTTAGGCTGACCATCTCTCTTCTTCCAGTAATCAGGACTGACTGACTTTTTTCTTTAAAAAAATTTTATTTTTAATTATTAGGGATACATAAGAATTGTATGTATTTATTTATAGGGTGCTGGTGATATTTAGATACAGACATACAATGTGTATTAATCAAATCAGAGTAATGGAGGTATCCGTCATGTGGAACATTTATCATTTCTTTGTGTTAGGAATATTCCAGTTCTCCTCTTTTAGTTATTTTAAAGCATACCATAACTAATTATTGACTACAGTCACTTTGTAGTGCTATTACATGTGACTCATTTTATCTAACTACATTTTTGCAACCATTAACCATCCCCAATTTATCCCTCACTCGCCACTACCCTTCCCACCCTCTAGTAACCACTTTTCTATTCTCTGTCTCCATGAGATCAATTGTCTTAAATATTTAGCTCCCTCATGTCAGTGAGAACATGCGAGATTTGTCTTTTTGTGCTTTGCTTATTTCATGTAACATAATGTTTTCCAGTTCCATCCATGTTGTTTCATATAGCAGGATTTCATTCTTTTTTGTGGCTATATGATGTTTCTTTGTGTATATGCGTCACAATTTCTTTATCCATTCATCCACTGAGGGACATTTAGGTTGATGCCAAATATTGGCTGTTGTAATAAACATGGGAGTGCAGATATCTGTTTGATATACAGATTTCCTTTCTTTTGGATATATACCTAAGGCTTGGGATTGCTGGGTCATATGGTAGTTCTACTTTTAGTTTTTAGAGAAACCTCCATACAATTTTCCAAAGTGGTTGCACTAATTTACATTCCCTCCAAGAGTGAATGAGGGTCCTCCTTTCTCCACATCTGTGCCAGTACTCATTATTGCCTGTCCTTTTGACAAAAGCCATTTGAATTGGGGTGAGATGATATCTCATTGTAGTTTTGATTTGCATTTCTCTGATGACTAATGATGTTGAGCATTTTTTCATGCACCTGTTGGCCATTTGTCTGTCTTCTTTTAAGAATTGTCTGTTCAGATCTTTTGCCCACTTTTAATCAAATTATTTGCTTTTTTCCTATCAAGTTGTTAGAGCTCCTTATATATCCTAGTTATTAGTCCCTTATCAGATGAGTAGTTTGCAAACATTTTCTCCCATTCCATGTGTTGTCTCTTCACTTTGTTAATTGATTCCTTTTCTGTACAGAATCTTTTTAGCATGATGTGATCCCATTTGTCCAATTTTGCTTTGGTTGCCTGTGCTTTGCGGGTATTACTCAAGAAATCATTGCCCAGAACAATGTCCTGAAGTATTTCCTCAATGTTTTCTTTAGCAGTTTCATAGTTTCAGGTCTCAGATTCAAGTCTTCAATCCACTTTGATTTGATTTTTGTACACAGTGAGAAATAAAGTTCTAATTTTATTCTTCTGCATATGGATATCCAGTTTTCCCAGCACCATTTATTGAAGAGACTATCCTTTCCCCATTGTATGTTCTTGCCACATTTGTCAAAGATGTTTGTTAGAGATGGGTGTATTTATTTTGGGGTTCTCTTTTCTGCTCCATTGGTCTACATGTCTGTTTTTATGCCAGTACCATACTATTTTGATTACTATAGCTCTGTAGTATAAATTGAAGTCAAGTAATGTAGTTCCTCCAATTTTGCTAGTATTTTGTTGAGGATTTTTGTATCTATATTCCTCAGACATAAGTTATTATTGTGTCTTTGGTTTTGGTATCACGGTGATACAGGCCTTGTAGAATGACGTGGGGAGTGTTCCCTCCTTCTCATTTTTTGGAATAGTTTAAGTAGGGTTGGTATTAGTTCTGTTTGGTAGAATTCATTGGTGAAGTCATCAGGCCCTAGGCTTTTCTTTGGTGGGAGATTTTATTACTGATACTATTACTGATACTATTATAACTATTTACTTGTTATCAGTTTATTCAGGTTTTGGATTTTTTTCCTGGTTCATTCTTGGTATGTTGTATGTGTCTAGGAATTCATCCATTTCTTCTCAGTTTTCCAATTTATTGGCATATATTTTCTCATAGTAGTCTCTAATGTTCCTTTGAATTTCTGCTGTATCAGTTGTAATTTTTCCTTTTTATCTTTGATTTTATTAGTATTTATTGCATCTTCTCTTTTGTTTTATTAGTCTGACAAAAGATTTGTCTACCTTTTTTATCTTTTCAATAAAAGCAACTTTTTGTTTTGTTGATCTTTAGTATTGTTCTTTTGGTTTCAATTTCATTTATTTTTGCTCTGATCTTCATTACTTCTGTTCTTTTACTAATTGTGGTTTTGGTTTGCTCTTCTATTTCTTGTTCCTTAAGATGTATCATTAGGTTGTTTATTTAAGCTTTTCTACTTTTTTGATATAGGCACTTTTTGTTATAAACTTTCCTCTTAGTACTGCTTTTGATGTATCCAGTAGGGTTTGATATGTTGTGCTTTCATTTTCATTTGCCTTGAGAAATTTTAAAATTTTCTTCTTAATCTCTTCATGACCCCTCTTCATTTAGGAGCATATTGTTTACTTTCAATTTGTTTGTATAGTTTCCAGTGTTTCTCTTATTATTGATTTCTAGTTTTATTCCATTTTGGTTAGAGAAAATGATATGATTTCAAGTTTTTTGAATTTTTTAAAACTTGTTTTATGGCCTAACATATAGGTAATCCTTGAGATTAATCCATGAGCTGAGGAAAAGAACATGTATTCTGACAGCTGTTGGATGAAATGTTCTGTAAATATCTATTAGGTCGATTCTGTCTATAATGCAGATTAAATTCAATGTTTCTTTGTTGATTTTCTGTCTGAACAATCTTTCCAATGCTGAAAGTGAGATATTGAGATCTCCAGAGATTATTGTGCTGGTGTCTACCTCTCTCTTAACTCTGATAATATTTGCTTTATATATTTGAGGGCTCCAGTGTTGGGTGCATATATATTTAAAATCGTTACATCCTCTTGCTGAATTGACCCCTTTATCATTATATAATGGCCTTCTTTGTCTCTTTTTATGGTTTTTTCTTGAAATCTGTTTTGTCTAATAGGAGTATGCTCATGCTCTTTTTTGGTTTCCATTTGAATGGAATATCTTTTTCTATCCCTTTGTTTTTTTCAGTCTATGTGCATCTTTATAGGTAAAGTGGGTTTCTTGTACACAACATGCAGTTGGGTCTTGTTTGCTTATCCATTTAGCCATTCTATGTCTTTTAGTTGGAGAGTTTAGCCCATTTGCATTCAATGTTGTTGGTGGTAGGTAAGGCCTTACTACTGTCCTGTTATTTGATTTCTTGTTGTTTTGTGGTTCTCTCTTTCATTCTTCCTTCTTTCCTGTCTTCCTTTGTGTAAAAGGAATTTTCTCTGGTAGTGTGTTTTAATTTCTTGCTTTTTAATTTTTGTGTATCTGTTGTAGGTTTTTTTTATTTGAGGTTACCAAGAGGCTTACAAAAAACAAAAACAAAACCAAACACATTTTATAACCAATTGTTTTAACCATATGACAGCTTCACTCTGTCTACAACAAACATACAAGCAAAGAGAAATCTTAAAGTAACTCTACATTTTACCTCCATCTCCCTGCTCTTTGACTTTCTGTTGTTTCCATTTATATTTGTTTATACTATCTATCTCTCAAAAAGTTGTTGTAGTTATTATTTTTTATAGGTTTGTTTTTTAGTCTTCATGCACAATATATAGGTGGTTTATACACTGCAATTACATACAGCAATATTCTGTATTTGTATTCTTGCTGTTACCCGTGAGTTTTATACCTTCAGATGATTTTTTCATGTTCATTAACATCCTTTTCTTTCAGATTGAAGGACTCTTTTAGCCTTTCTTGTAGGACAAGTCTGGTGTTAATGAAATCCCTCAGCTTTTGTTTGTTTGGGAAGTCTTTATTTCTTATTTATATTTGAAGGATTTGCTTGCAGGATATAATATTCTGGGGTTAAGTTTTTTTGTCCCTTTAGCACTTTGAATATGTCATGCCACTATCTCTTGATCTGTAAGGTTTCCACTGAGAAGTTTGCTACCAGACATATCAGAGTTCCTTTATATGTTTTTTTTTTCTTTTTTCTTGCTTCCCTTAGGACTTTTTCTTTGTCTGTGACTTTTGAGAGCTTGATTATTAAATGCCTTGTTTGGGTTAAATCTGCTTGGTGTTCTATGACCTTCTTATATCTGAATATAGATATCTTTCTCTATGCTTGGAAAGTTCTCTCTTATTATTTCTTTGAATAAACTTTCTACTCCATTCTCTCTCTTTCCCTCCTTTTTAAGGCCAATAACTCTTAAATTTGCCCTTTTGTGGCTATTTTCTAGACCTTGTAGATGTGCTTCTTTTTTTTATTCTTTTTAGTTTTTTCTCTTCTGACTATATATTTTCAAATAGCCTGTCTTCGAGCTCACTAATTCTTTCTTCTGCTTGATCAATACTGCTGTTGCAAGACTCCGATGCATTTCTCAGTTTGTCAACTGAATTTTTCAGCTCCAGAATTTCCACTTGATTTTTTTATTATTATTTCAATCTCTTTGTTAAATTTCTCTGATAGTCTTCTGAATTATTTCTCTGTGTTGTCATGAAGTTCACTGAGCTTCTTCAGTACAGCTACATTGAATTCTTTGTCTGAAAGGTCACATATCTCCATCACTCTAGGATTGGTCACTGGTACGTTATTTAGATTGTTTGGTGAAGTCACTTTTTCCTGGATGTTCTTGATACTTATGGATGTTTGTTGACGTTAGGGGCATTGAAGAGTTAGGTATTTATTCTAATCTTCACAGTCTGGGATTGTTTGAACCAATCCTTCTTGAGAAAGCCTTCCAAGTATTCAAAGGAAATTGAGTGTTTTGATCTAAGTCTTCGGTCACTGCAGCCATATCAGCACTGGGGGCACCCCAAGCCCAGTAATGCTGTGACTTTTGCTGACTCCTCTGGTGGTACCACCTTGGACTTGAGTAAGATAAAGGAGAAGTCCATGGATTATCAGGCAAATCATGTCACTCTTTTCCCTCACTCTCTGTGCTGGGCTGCTGGAGTTGGGGGAGGAGTGATATGGCCACTCCCTCATGGTCGCTATAGCTGGGACTGTACTAGGTCACACCTGAAGCCATCCTAGTGTCACTCAAAGCCCATAGTGACTATTGACTGACTACTTCTGATGTTTATTCAAAAAGTCAGCAGGTGATGAATCCTGCCAGGACTGGGTTCTTTTCTTTAGGGCAGTGGGTTTTCTTCTGGCCCAGGGTAGGTCTAGAAATGCCATCTAGCAAATCAGGCCTGGAGTCAGAGGTTTCAGGAGTCTGCTTCATACTTTATTTTACTGTAACTGATCTGGTACCCCACATCGCAAAACAAAGTCCTCTGAGCTGTTCCCTTTCCTTTTCCCAAATGGAAGAAGACTCTCCCTGAGCTGTGCTGCCTGTAGTTGGGGGAGGCAGTGATATAGGCACTGGCTTGGCCACCCCTGCTGGTATCTCACTGGGTCTTATGCACCCCAAGTACATTGGCTCTAAGCCAGCACAGCCACTGAACTTATCCATGGAATGCAGTCTTTGTGGACTGACTGCCCTATGAATTTATTCTGGGCCCTAGGCCACTTTTTGTCAGCTGGTGGTGAGGCTAGCCGGAACTCAGGTTTATACCACTGGGGTGGAGGATTTCCCTTTGGCTGTGCTGGTCCAAATGCTTCCTCAATGGGAACCAGCTGAATTCTGCCCTGTGTTGTGTTCCCCTGTGATAGGGTAGCCCTGAGTTCAAATGCAAATTCTCACAATCACTTAATTCCCCCTCCCCTGGGCTCACAGATTCTCCTCCACTCAGCGTGCTGGTGTAGTGCTGCAGGAGGATGAAGGAAGGAGGGCATAGGCAATGCAAGACTGTTCGTTCTGCCCACTTCACTGCCTCTTTCATTGATACAATGTTAAAACTAGGTAGTATGAACACTCACCTGATTTTTGGTTCTTCTGAAAGTGCTTCCTTGCATGGATAGTTGTTTAATTTGGTGTTCATCTGGAGGTACGATGGCTGGAGATTTCCATTCAGCTGTCGTGCTCTGCCACCCCCCACTTTTCCTCGCTCCTCACTTAGACTCTGAAAGAAGCCTCAGGCTACAAGTGTGCTATACAGAGAACCTCAGGAAACACAGATGTGAGATCTATGTAGGGTTCAGAGGAAGATCCATATTCTTCCCACTTCAATGAATTATTTTTGCAAAAGTGAGGGTCATCCAAATCATTTTTTCACAAGCTCTAATTGGGAACTGTGGGAAGAGAGCTGGACTAACTTTAAGTTGGCAGGTAAGCACTCAGCACAGAATGCTGGTAATGCATGAAACAGTGGGAGTGAGAATCATTGACCATTAGGATTCAAACTCCCTTGTTCCTTTATTCCCCTTCTCACCTTGGGCAGTCCAGCCACTATAATTGCCCTGGGACAAGATGAGATATGAAAATTATGTATTTAAATAGGAGTTTGAAAGAGGATTTCATAGCAGCAGAGATATCAGTAGCAAAGTCATCTCTGGCAGTGAGGGGGATATATAAGTTTTTGTCTCTGAACTCCCCTGATCAAAAAAAGACTATTCTTAGACAAACACTTGACACCTACTCTCCTTCTAAAGCTTACTCTAACTCTGAGTCAAGAGGTAGGAAAGTCAAATAAATGGAGCATGTTTTTTACCTTTTTTGGCCAAAAGCCAATTAGGGAGAGTTAGAGGCCAAATAATAGTATGGCAGAGAGTGTCTTACAAGTTCCACATAGTCTACCAAGGGCTCTTTTATAAATATTAAATATAAATATAATGTTAAATATTAAGTTTTTAAAAAAACGTTGTGACTGCATCTCCTGACAACTAATTATTCCAAATGTGAAAATGTTTCATATTCTTTGTTTACAGTGCAGGGCAAAGGCAAATCTGAGTTTACACAAATACTCTCTGCAATTACTTAATGAGATCTGACTATAAAATAATGAAACTGATTTTCTCCTGAGTTACAAATTAGCTCTGAGACAAATTCTTTAAAAGGAATTGAAATAGCAGCAACCTAACTCAAATGAGGATATAGCTCTGAAAGTAAATGTAAGACAGCTCATTTGGTGTGGAAAGATTGAAAAAGTAGTAGGCCTCATTAATAGGGATTAATTAATCACTGTTGAGCATATCAGAGTCACTTAAAGAGCTTGTGAAACCACAGACAACGGGGTCCCATCCTCCAGAGCTTCTGTTTCAGTAAATCTGGAGTGGGTCACAAGAATTTCCTTCCATAAATTTCCAGATGATACTGATCTGATACCTGGGGACCACATTTTGGGAAGTATCACTTCAGAATGGTATTACCCTGCAGTCTATGTATATATATGTATTTAGAGGATTTCAATATTTGATAGGAATTATTTAATTTTGTTGTTTTCATTTTGATCATCTCCTAAAGCCATATTAACATTAGCATTTTTTTCATTCCTAAGGCTAAGTTACAACTCAGTTTTTTTAAATAGAGTTTCAGTTATAAGAATTCATATTTGTGTATGTAATCATGTGAACACTAAACTATTAGGTAGTGTTAAGTGATAATTTCTAGAGCAGCATTTCTCAAACTGGGTCATTAGATATATTCTTGGGGTCTATGAGTCTTTAACTTTTAAAAACACTGGCATGCTAGAATCTTGACTACGAGATAGCAAGAATGCAAATGAATCTAATTGACAAAGAAAACTAACATGAACATCCTTGCTCATGTGTCTCTACCTTTTTGTTTTAGACAGTAGAGATAGTGAAGAGACATTTAAGAGTGTACTTTCCAACTATTTCATGTCAAGACACATAGAGAAACTTGAATTTATTTGGGACCCTTTAGGGGAAGTGAGTGAAGCTGTTATTGGCCAGAGGAGTTAGCCTAAGGGCTCTCATTGCCTGGCCGCTGAAAGCAGAGAAAGTTTGTCAAGGTCTTAAAGCATTTGTAGCCTATTTTGTGGGTCTTAGCAGGTTTGAAGTGCTTATTGAGATAACTGTTGTTCCAGAATTACCTAATAAGGATGCAATGTCTATACTTAGGCATTAAAAGGGATGGTCATTGCAGAAGTAATATATCACAACATATCCTTAAGGAAGGACATTTTTTTCAGAATTCCTTCACATTTTACCACTACCCCCAGAGTCTGTCTTTGAAAAGAGAGCACACCTTTCTGTCCCCATGCCCCCATCTCTGCACCTACCAACATCGTGTAGTAAGCCTGATTCATTGACTAGGGTGTCCCCTACTCCTCAGATACATTAAAAGAGAAAATAAAAATTACAAAATATTAACCCAGTTGCTACTGTCAGTGGTGATTTTCTCTAAAATATTCTGTGTGCAGTGTGTACAAAAATAACTTTATTAAATTCTCTTCTAAGCAATACAGTTTGAGAGTTACAGTATATAGGTTGATACATATTTTCACACATAAACATCCCAAAGTATGCATACCCATTTCAAACATGTTAAATTTGAAAATAAATATTTTACAGTTATAAAATTAACCTAATTCAATGGTATAATTTTTCTTTGATGATTTGGAACTCCAAGATTTTACATGGCCTTAAGCTAATACTGAGCACAAACTCTGTACCAGAAACTAGTCCCCAAAGCTTTATTTATCTCAATAACTTATTCTGCTCAACAACCATGTGAGGTAGATATTCTTATTATCACCACTTTAGAAATGAAAAAAAAAAATACCTATGATACAGTGAGGTTATGTAACTTGACCAAAGACACACAGCCAGATGACAGCAGGGCTGGGATCCAGAGCGCAGCCTCAAGTAAGGCTTCAGTCATTTTTAATGGCCAAACACACCACGGCCAGTAAATAAGAATGTACTGATTAAAGGCATTTCTTATTATCTGTATCCACAAAGAATATTTAAGATTCCAGGTTGGTTACTTAAATTATAGACTACCATGAAATGTGAAGAAAGTAGGATTCTTGCTCTCTGTCCAATTTTTATGAATTTTTGGTAATAGGTTTATGAATTATTTTATAGCTAGCATTAAGTACAATTGTTTTAAAAAGGAAATGGCGCTCTAGTTGTAGGTATATAATATTAATAATAATAGCTGACATTTACTCAGCACTTACTATGTGCCAGGCATTGATCTCAGCATTGTTGACGGGGAATTTCATTTAATCTACCTCTAGGAAAATTTAAAAAGTTGAGGTACGTATTATTAGCATTTCCATTTTACAGATGAAGAAACTGAGGCCTAAAGAGATTCCATAATCTCTCAATAGAGTTCAAATGCTAGCAGCCTGAATGCCAAGTAAATGTTCTTAGACACCACAATACAAGGATCTCCACTGTTCTTGGGGTATAGTCCACAAAGCCCTGCTGTTCCTTGCACCATTCCTCCTCAGGACCCTCAGTGTTATACCCCAGGTATCAGGCAGGACCTTGAAATTTTATAGAAAAATCACTCATTCAAACTCCAAGTCACCAAATACATTAATTCCGATGAAACTAAGCTACATTTATACAGTATTTGAAATCTTGATGATTAATAAGGGTAACCAAAAGGAAAAAAAAAATAGTGAGGATGAAAGAACTCAAAGTCTGGAGGCCAGAAACAGAAAACTGTGTCCAAGCACCTAGAAAATTAATTTGGCTGCGCTATTTGCATTCAAACAAGGAATGTGTTCATTTACAAATGCTTGGTCTCTGGTTTGTTTAGCACCTAAAAATTTAGAAAGTGCACCCAATCACATGTCCTGATTTCCTTCCTTTGTCTGTTGTATTTTCTCATGCAATAGAAATAAATAAAACTTCTTTTCTGTAAGGGGTTTATCATTCAGATTTCTCACTGACAGGCTGATATACAAACTCTCTCCCTCGCTGTTCTTTCGCTCTGAATTTTCTCTCTTCCTTTGCCCATTACGGCTCAGTGGGAGGTTGCACTGTAATTGCACGGTAACTATGCAATACCTAGACACATTCCAGCACCACAGGTTCTGATAACCAGCTAATAAAAGACTTAAAACTCTTCTTCTTACTCGCCTACAATAACGTAATTCATTCTAAAAGAAATATACAAATCCAAAGCCATTTTTTTTAAATTATGTTTTTCTCTGTTAAGGTTTAGCTGGCTTCAATGAAGTTTCTCCCCCTCTTTTCTCTTCTCGCCCTGGTCACTGTGGGTAAGTGGGCAACAGAGAGCAGGAACACTGGATTGACCCATACTATTCACAGCAGGTATATGATGGACAGCTGGGCCCACATTGAAAAGCATCCCAGCTTTCCCCCAATCTTTCCCTGAATCTCCAATTTAAATACAAAAATGAAAAAAGAATATTCAATATCTTTGGTACTACTATAGGTAATAGCACTCAAAATTATAAATTTTGTATAATGTTCTTCGGTGATTTTTTTTTTTAATCTAGAGAAGTCCTGTGGATGCTGGGAAGGTACACAGTAAAGCTGGCTTTGGTGGGATACAATTGTTTCAAACACTTGCCTCTGACTTCATTCTTTAATGAACATCTCTGGAATCAGTAATTACTGTGGGAACACATCTTTTGAGCTATTCTCAAAGAGCAAAATTGGCAGAGGTTGGTTTTATAAAGTTCACAAAATGAATGGTGCCTTATTGCCATAAACAAAGGGATTTTTAACAACCAGCTTTAAAATACCCAGCGAATTACTGATAAGTGAATCAGTGAATAAAGATAAGTCTTTAATTGACAAGAAAATGAAGGATTAGGTTAATAGTGCATTATAGCAATATGCCATGAATTCAAACTTAGGCCTTCTTCCCTGTTTGAACTAAGAAATGTAAAAGCTTTTTTTTTTTTTAAAGCTATTTATTCTACAACATTTCTGCTTAAAATTACCCAAAATGCATGCTTCTAGTATTCAATCCCAGCATGAATCCTCCAAGTGACTATCATATCCTCATAACTGTGTACAGTATTTGAAGTGACTTGAGAGTTCTTTATAAAATATAATTGTGTACTAAATACATCTGAGCAAAAATAATTATGCTTTTAACCCAAAAATAGCTTGTATGTGTGCTTTAAATTTTTAATGTCAAGATTAAAATATTTAAAAAAACTGATTACTTCTTAATGACACATAATTCCACCAGATATACTTTAACATTTTAATTTTAAACCAAAATAAGAAAATCCAGGTACCAATATAAAGATTATGAATCAATAATATGAATTTTAAGAGAACCAATGGAAGACCTATATTCAATTTCAGAGATGAGTATGCAAGATTATTTTTTTCCTTGATAATGAGTCAATTGAACTAATCTGTAACTCTGACTATGATTTGACACTCATCCTTATTTAGGTAGCACTATTTCATTTTATTACAGAAAACTACTGAAAGTAACAGATCTTTAAAACCTTGAGTTTTCATATGTACAGTGTATTACCTGGTCTGCCAAAGGGCAATGAAATATCTTCCATTATGCTTCTCATTTTAAAATACATCTCTCTGGTAAAGAGATCACTAAGATGTCCCCAAGAAGAAAATGGAATGCGGCTTTTCTTAAGCAGGAAAGACCCCAGAATATAGAAAACCAAAAGAAAGGCCCAAACTAGACAAGGGTGGGCGGGATTAACAGTGCCCTGTTGGACAACCATAGAAACGAGGAATCGTGAGGAGTTGAGCGTGAGCCTTAATTTAATCTGTTTACTTCCTGAGAGGGAAAGGGTGATAAAAACAAAACTTCCCAGAGATTTTGCCTTTAGGACCTGGAGGAAAATTGACCATTTTCATTGTGTATTCCTTATGGTAATGTTTGGAAAACATTACGATCAAGAATATCTTTCTTATGTCCCATAAAATGTCCATATTATAATTTAATTCATACCCTTGCTATCATCTCTGAATGAGAGAATAAGTTGTGTATAATATCCAGATATTTTTAAAATTCTGGTATTTTATTAGGTACAATATACTTTCTTTTTTCTATGTTAAATGATTTAATTTAATACATTAGAATATAGACCTTGTGTTATCATTTTTTTCTCTTTATCTTAGTTCTCCTCTAATATTCTAAACTTTGAACTACTTTTAAAAAAGTAGTCATAAAAATATTATGTGTATTTCTTAAAGAGTGTAACACAATATCTTTTTTCCAGAAGATTTCTTTTCAAATATAAGCTTTTCACTATTATTAACATTAAGGATGTTAAGCGTGTATGAAATAGTTCCCAAGGTAAGATAAGTTATTTAATGAACAACTACAATTGACGTACCACCTAAACACACTGGGGCATTCACAGGATATTTAAAATGAAAACGATATTTAAAGTGATTTATGCAATTTATGTGATGATGTCTTTTGGCTTCTTTTATTCAGCCAATATCTTTAAAAAATAAAAGAAAAAGACAATGGTGAAGGGAAAAAAAGAAAGAAAAATAAAAGCAACAGTGAGCTATTAGGTCCCAGCTCTATGCTAAGCACTTGATAGTTATGATATCATTCATGTTGCACTACAATTCCAGGAGCAGATACTATCACCATTTTTGCATAAGAACACTGAGAACTTGAGATACTCAACTGATTTCCCAGCAGTCATACAGCTAGTCAGGTTTTAAATCCAGGTTTATTTGATTTGTTCACTAAGTGCCAGGTACTTAGCTAGGCATAACCACAAGCTAACTTATTTACTGAAGAATGAAAACAAAATCCATCTTATCAAATTTTACACACTTCTTAGAGCTCAAGGAAGACCACAACAAAGCAGTTGGGAAAAGTGGTTTACCTTGGTGTCTGGGAGTGTTTTTATCATTATGGACAGATTGACAAATAAGAAGCTTTTCAAGGAGAAGGGTCAAAATGAGAGACAGGTTTGCTTAGAAAAGGGTATCATATTCTTCACATTGCACATTTTCAAAGAGTCAATGTAAACAGGAAATATCCAAATATCTAAATGTAAACCAACATTTGAGAAAATCTAAAGCTGTTCTAATAACCATAGGGAAATATTTCTTTACAACATTCATTGTTTTAAAGATATGTAATACTCTTATTGTTCTTATAGCCATAATGTGTCCTGGCTCCACTTTTATTAATACTAAAAAAAAAGAGTATTTATATCATATTCCTTATAAATATCAAACATCGTAAGTGTTTCCAAGAACCTATCAGCAATGTTAAGTGAGGACTTACGTCCATGGAGGAAGTATCAATTCCAAACCTATGCTGCAAGGAGCTGGTAGCTTCCACCTTGAACTCTTAGAGTCTGAACCTCCATGAATGAAGTTTGATTACCCTGGTGAGGAGACCAAGAAACCCCAAATTACATTGCTATGAAGGAGGACTCTGCTGAGCCCAGCCATTCAGCTAATCTCAACAAGAAATCAGGCACATGAAGGAAGATAACTTGAAAACCTCCAGACCAGATCAGCTGACAGCTGAATGACATCAAATTACCCCAGTCAATTCCACATGGAGTCCAAGAATCACCCTGGCCAAGTCCTGACCAAAGTCCAAATCCAACAATATTTAGGTATAATAAAGTTTTGGAGTAGTGACTTAGAAAGCAGGAATAAGTAGGGACCAGAAAAGGAAAGAGCTAAGAAGGGGACAGTTAGGTGGAAAAAAATGAAGAGATAGCTTAATCCCAAAAGCCATGTGAAAAGGATTCAAGAATGAGGAAGTGATTAATTGTATCAAACGTTGCCTGAGTAGAATGAGAACTGAGAATGGACTGTTGTGTTTAGCAATGTGGAGGTCATTGCTGAGTCTGACAAAAGCTGTTTCAAAAGAAACTAGAGGACAAAATCCTGCCTGGAATGAGTCAAAGGAGAATGGAAAAAAAACGAACTGGAGGCAGAGAATTTCAAAAACACATGAGAAGTCTTGTCCAAAAAAGGCCACTGAAATGGATGTAGCTAGATGGCCATGTGGGATCGAGAGAATTATTTATTTTTGTAAGATTGGACAAATACAGAATATTCCTATGCTGTTGGCAGTGATCTGGCAGGAAGGAGAAAATTAATAATCAAGCAGAGAGATGGCATAATTAGGAAACAATTGTCCATTAATTAATGAAATGAATAGGTCAAGTACACAAGTAACGGTGTGGCCTTAGACAAAAGCACAAACATTGTATTCATACTAACATAAGGAAACATCAGTGCACAGAGGCAGGGAATTTCAATGACATAGTAGTGGGTCCATGTGGTATTTCTTTTTGAAAGTGTGGTGCTGGCACAAGACCAGACCCGTGGATCATTGGAATAAAATAGCCTGGCTCTAGGCAGTTACAGAAATGCAACATTTAATGTAAATGCTATGACAAAGACATAGGGAGGAAATGACTATTTAATAAAATGTGAAAGTAGTTAGCCAAATAGGAATAATCCATCAAGTCCTACAACTTACAATCTTCAACAAAATAAAGTCCAAGTTTATTTAAAAGTTAAATAGTTTAAAATCAAACAACATTTTTTTTAAAAAGCTAGACTAAGAGAATTGGATCTTTATTAGATCTCATAATAGGGAAACCTTTCATAAGTTGTAAGTGGTACAATATAAGTGAAAAAGCAGAGTATGAAATGATGTGTACTATGAGTATATTTATTTGGTCTATAATTGCTTAGGGTACAGAATTTCAAGCTACTATACTTCTATAGCTTAAGTCTCTGCCTGTTCCTAATTTTCTGGCTTACAGATCTATGAAATATTTGAATCCAACATTTACTCTCCTCAATGTCACTGTTACCCAGGAACTGATGTTTTCTCTCTGCTCTCTGAAATAGAGGTGTGCTTTGGTCCGTTTTCTGTTGCTATAATAGAATACCACAGGATGAGATTTTATTTAGCTCATGATTTTGGAGGCTGGGAAGTCCGAGAGTGTGTCACTGGTGTCTTGTGAGGGCCTTCTGGGCGTGTCATAACATGGCAAAGGGCATCACAAGGCAAGCGAAAAATCGTGTGAGTAATCTCAGGTTTCTCTTCCTCTTATTATAAAGCCACCAGTCCCAGTATGGGGACATCCTGATGACCTTATCTAATCCTAATTACCTCCCAAAGTCCCCACCTCCAATCAACATATCAACTTGGGGATACGTTTCCAATACATAAAATTTGGGGGATACTTTCAAACCATAGCAGGAGTGGAGAGAGTTATTTAAATTACCTTAAGTTTGGAATCTAGATGAAAGAGGGAAAAGAGAGGAGAGAGAGAACCATTTCCTGAAAATATCTCACCCCCAACACAAAAGGCATTGATCTTTTGCACTTTGGAATCTATGTACCGCGCTTCACCCCTACTCTTTCCAAATGTGTGAGGTGTTATCATTAAAGGTGTTACCTCTTTCACACTTTCATCATTGTATAAAAGAAAAAGACAAAGAGTAAGTACATAAAAATGATCATATTTATTTTGGAGTGGTGAATTATGGCTAAGGTTTCTAGTTTTATAACTTTTTCTACTCTTATATTTTCTTAAACTTTTAAAAATTTAATATAAAAACTTGAGAATCATTTAATTAGCATAAATTCCTCAAGATCGCACAGTTAATGATTATAACTCTTAGTTAAATAAAAACAATGTATTTCTTCCTGCTGTACAATCTTATATTAATGTTTATTTACATTTCAATTGCCATTGATTGTGGTCTACCAGAGTCAGATCAAGATTGAATCCTGGATCTATTGCATATCAATTTTGTGTACTCATCTGGTAAAATGGAAATAATTATATCATGTATTCCAAAAAACTTGGGAAGATAAAATGAGATAATGTAATAACAGTAGTGTTTTATGAAGTGCAAAATACCATGAAATATGTTTTTTGATTATTTTTACACTAAAACATTAACCAAGAAAAACTGTAGATTTCACTTATAATCTAAGTTTATTAGCCTTGTCTTAGAGTAAAATTCAATTTGGGGACCTTGTCCCAAAGGCAAATGTAAAAATGAGAAATGTCTAGAGTAGAATTGAGTATATTTATAATTTTAAATGTTTAACAAAACTTGTTGTAGACTAAAGCTACTGAGACCTCAGAGCTTTCCAAATGAAAGAGAAAAGATTATTATCTTATTTTTATAGGAATGATACATAAGTAAAAAATATATATCAACTGCTATTTCCAAATACATAATCACTACTCATTAATCAACTAAATCAAATATTTTCATTTGCTAAATTTAAAAATAATAACTTCAAAATAATGGTAAACACTTATGTATATGTATTACTATGAATAATTTTGATGTATTATAACCCAATATTTTAAGTTTTTATTAAATTTAAGTGTTTAATAATTAAATTTTAATACTCAACATAAGAAAAGGCTTCAAAAATTGGGAAATAAGAAAATCACTTCATCCCATCAATATAACATAAATATCATTAATATTATTATTAACTTTGTTTCCATTATGCACACACACACATACACACAAACATATGTTATCATGTTAACCATAATGAACATATAATTTTATATACTGTATTTTCGCTTATTTAAGTCATAAACTCTTTCACGTTTGTATATCTATTAAGTTTTTACTTTAGAATAAACTATTGCACAGTGTAAAGGATTTTTCTCCCCCCAAATAGAAAGCTATTGAATAACAACTCACAGAACTTCTTATCTAGAAGATTTGTCAAAACCAAATAAATTTCCCAGGAAAAAATGACAGAATGATTTTGGGAAATACAACACAAACCTGATGTTTCTGACTTCAAACATGATTGGGTGACTGGAAATTGATCGTATTAGGATATTTTCATTAAATTTCACAACGTACACAATGCCTAGTGAAGAGTAAGAATTTCCATGAATGTTACTTAATTCTTTTTAAACAATTGGTTCTTGGTCATGTTCAATGAGGAAGGTTGGAAAGATCCTTTTGTGTAAGTGTTTATAAGGGGCTAGTATTGTAATTTCTTGCATTAATTTTCTTAGGACCAAAATCTCAATGAAACTCTCACTTTTCCTTTATAATAATGCTTCTTTTTTTTTTTTAATTTCAAAAAATTTAGGGAGTGCAAGTGTTTTTTTGTTACATGGACAAATTCTATCTAAATTTTTGCTAAATTTATAAAAAATACTTTTCTTACTTGAATAAGTTAACCTTAGTTTATTGTAACTTTTTACTTTATAAACTTTTTAAAACTTTTGACTCTTTTATAATAATCACTTAAAACACACATTGTGCAGCTGTACAAAAATATTTTCTTTCTTCATATATTATTCTATAATCTTTTTTCTATTTTTAAAGTTTAAATTTTTTTGCCTTTTAAAACTTTCTTCCAAATGCTAAGACAGAAACGTACACGTTAGCCTAGGTGTGCAAAGGATCGGAATCATCACTGTCACTGTCTTATACCTCCACCTCTTGTCCCACTGGAAGGTCTTCATCGGCAATAACAAGAATGGAGCTGTCATCTCCTATGATAACAATGACTTCTTCTAGAATACTTCCTGAAGGAACTGCCTGAGGCTGTTTTACAGTTAACCTTTTTTAAAAAAAAGTAGGAGTACATTCTAAAATAACCACAGAAAGTTTAGTATAGTAAACACATAAACCAGTCACATAGTTGTTTATTATCATTATCAAGCATTATGTACGGTACTTGATTGTATGTGCTATACTTTTATATGACTGGCAGCACAGTAAGTTTGCTTACACCAGTATCACCACTAACACGTGAGTAATGCATTGTGCTATGACATTAAGATGGCCCAGCTGTCACTAGGTGATAGGAATTTTTCAGCTCCATTATAATTTTGTGAGACCACTGTCATATATGCCTCCCTTCATTGAGTGAAATGTCATTATGTGGCACATGATTGTATGTACATAGCATTTACAATGTGTCAGGTATTGTAAGTAATCTAGAGATGACCAAGTATACAGGAGGATGTGTGTAGATTGTACACAAACACTAAACCATTTTATATAATGAACTTGAGAATCTGCAGATGTTGGTGTCTGGGGGGGTCCTGGAATCAGTTCCCTGAGGATATAGAGGGATGACTGTCCACAAAAACAATAATCATGACCAGCATTTACATACTGCAAGTACATCAAGCTTAATTTTGAATCTCCATTACAATCTGAAAGACAAAGCATATCTGTATATATGTGTATATACACACATACACACACATACATATATATTTAAACATATCTCACTATCACCATATGGAGGAGATCCAATTGTTTTCCCATTTTTCACTGTGGAAATTGAGCCACCAAGGGATAAGTAATTGCCAACAAATAACATAGTCAATATATGGCAGAGCCAAGCTTCAAACCAGGCAGAATAGCTTCATAGTCTGTGCTCTTAATGCCTATTCTACACACATTATTCTTTTTTTGCACAAAAGGAAAATAAGGTTTAGAGAGATTAAATATGCCATTCAACATTACATAGAAAGTAGCAAAGCTAGATTTCAGACACAAAGCCAATGCACCTTCCATTTCACACATAATTATCCCAGTCTATTATCCCTATGGATATAAAGAATTTTCAAGGCCATGGGGGAAGATTATAATCATGTAAGGGTTGGGAAAATACACCTATGAGAAGAAGAGCTCATTTGGTCCCGGGAAACAAATGATGTGATTTATTTTAAAATGATAGACAAGAACTACATGGCCTGAGTTGTTAATAATAGCAATGCATAAAATATAATGATTTTAAAAATATAGCCTTTAATTTTTTACATAAGACAAATACACAATCTGATGAGTATCTTTGAGACTATAGATGGGATTGTGTCTAGAATACAATGGTGGCAGCATACACCGTATTCAGCACAACAAAAACAAAGCAAAAATTAGATTTAATAAAAAGAATGTAAAAGGAGGGATTGGAATTAAGATCCTTCTATGAAACAGAGAGAGGTAGAAGGACAAGATTTCTAATAAATAGTAAGAAGAACATGAGTGACATAATTGTGTGAGCACAACATAGCGAGCACAGTGGTGGAACTAAGACCCCTGCCATTTTCCTAATGCAGAACCAAAATGTGCCAGAGGCAAGATATAGAGTAGTAGAAGCTTTCCAATATTTGACAATCTATTGAAGTCAAAATTATTCTAAAAGAGACTCACTTTTACTTTCCTTCTTATAGTGTTTATATAATTGACAAACATTCACCATGTGCCAGACCTTGCCTTGGTGAGGCACATACCTTACCCACTAGCTAAAAGATCAGAGAGAAGATATTTGTGACTCCATGATAAAAATTCTAGCACAGATTATTAAATGGGTGAATAATTAATATTTAAATAATTCAATTGAACGAATGCATTTGAATAGCAAATGCTGCTCAGTGGGAGTAAGATTGCCTTAGCCCATAGTCTTGGCTGGAATGATTTCCAGTCCCGGTAGAAAATTAATTGTGGAACTTATGCATTACTGTACTCAAATCACATGGCACTACTACTCCTACTATAATACAAACAGGGATATTGAAAAGACTACAAACATCATAGGAAGACAGTGAAGCACATTAATTGCTGTGTAACCTTGAGTAAACCTCTTAACTCTCCTGAGCCTGTTTTCTCATTTTTAATTATGATAATGGTAGATCCTAAGAAAAAATGTTGCCATGTAACACCTAACCATATTCTCTAACACTAAGAATGGTCAAATAGAAATTGGATGACACATATCTGGGACTCTACAAGAGGAAAATCAGATGAGAAGCCAACTGGATCCTAATTCACAGGGTCCATGAACCCTCATCATCATATTTATTTATTTTATTTAAAAAACATCTGCATATTACTAATTCTGGGCTACACCCTGTCCTGAGGGCTTTACAGATATTAACTCATTTAATGTCATCAATATTTATTTATGTGTACTACATTTTACATTCTCATGCTTGCCCATTGTGATTATAATTTTGTCCACCCTGGATGCCAAAGACAAGAAACTACCAACTAGTTAGAAATCCATTAAGTTTCTAAATTCCAGGTGTTTGAAAATAGCTTTGGGGTCTACCATAGGTTCTTTTTTTTTTTTTTTCAATAACTGTCTTAAAACTGAAGACAGAAGTGGAATTTTTTCCCCAGTTGAAAATAGACACAATATAATATGTATAGTATCAAACACTATAATCTGGTAAATAAATCTCTGGGTTAAAAATCAGGATCTTGAAGCTCTATCATCCATTATATCACAGAACTGTATCCTGTTTAAGTGAACAAAACCTATCAGGCAGAAACAGAGTCAATTTGGCATTTTATTAATGGCCAATTTGAATAGAGGCTACAGTTAATTCCCCAGAAATATAGCTGGGGAGTATGAATCTGCAAGGTCTCAGGGAAATACATTGTGCAGCATAACTCCAGATTTACATTGTGACCTTAGTCAATACTCTCCAAACTTCTCTCTTCCTTCTCTTGTAAAATGAAAGCCATAGGCCCAGAGACAATCTCAGGAATACAAACTGGGACCACGTTTAGAATTCTCAAAAATTCTCAGTTTACAATGACTCCCAGAGAGATGCTAGTCAGCATAGGATAGGCTATGATTTGGCAAAAAACAACCCCCAGATCTGAACAGCTTGACACAGCAAAGATTTACTTCCTTCTCATGTCACAACGAGCAAATGACTTTCCTTCTCTTTTTACAACTCAGGGATTTCCCGTGCTTCCGTCTTGCAATGTTGCCATTTTAAAGCCTTGGTTTACTGCTCGACAGATGACAGAGATTATTGAAGATTTACCTTCCTTCACCTAACTTTCTGAGACTGAAAGACAAACATCCCTTGGATGAAAGTTCTGCTTTTGTCACATGACCCCAACATAGCCCAAGGGGATGCCAGAAAATGTTGGCAAGCATATGGGATATTTGATTAGTGCTAATGATCTCTTCCAGAAGAGGTGAAGGAGTTTGCTAAGGATAATATAAGTAGTACATGCCAGACTCAAGACTGGACCTCAGGAATTTTAGCTCCCAGTTCAATGCTCCCTCTAGATAATATGTGGGTTAACCTACTAAAATATGCAAAGGCTTTGAAATTGGCAAAGGCACAATTCTTTGTCATTATAATTGGCTGTATTTTATTGTGATTTCTTGAAAAAATAAAGCTTCTTTATCCAATACAGAAATATGTACCCTTAATTAGTTTTCTAGCAGGGTTACAAAAATCTGCCTACATTTCACTGTTTTACATTATTCCAGAAGCTCTGTTCCAAAAGCTGTCATACTATGATTCTTGCTCGAAAGGATTTTATCAAAGACAAAATCCAGACTATACCTATTTAGTATTCTACCCTCTCCAAGTGAAGAGTTTGTAGTGTTGAGAATCTCCCTATATGAATAGAATGGACTAATAAGTTGAGCTACAAAATATGGAGAGATTCTTTAGAGGTATTTGAAAAGGTTTCTGAAACATTCGAGGGTAAGATTTAGATTTTTAAGATCCTTTCTTTAAAGCCAGGATGAAGGAATAAATCCCATTGTGTTTTGGTGACTGCCTGCTTCCACTCAAGCCTTCTTGGCTCCAGTGGTTTATGTTTGAAGCCAGGGAAGCAATTCAGTCTACTGGACATTTTAAGAAAATGTGGTCATCCAAAATCTGTGTTATAATAAAATCCAGAGTTGATCCCATGACTTGGCCAAACCTTTCATTATTTGTAGGAGTAAAGGTTTTTACATAGCTACAATCAAGAATAAAAAAGGACAAGAAAATAGGCAGTTGCTTTTTATTTCAGCATACTGGTATGTTGGGAAGATCTTTCTGCCTTTAAAAAAAATAATAATGTCCTTATTTTTTCTTTAATCCAGCCAGAGGCAAGTGCAAACCTATGGCGAATGCCTTCAACACCTTCCATCTCCCACAGTTATTCACTAGTGCATTTTCTTCATCTTGATGATCACTGCAACTCTTGAAGGCAGCATGCAAGTAGTTTATGATATATATCTCTGACACTCTAGTTAAAATGTTGGTCACTACCTCCTTCTTTTCTTTCAAGACAAGGAAATTCAATACAAAGACACTGAGCTTTTCATGTTCAGGTTTGCTTCTCTATACGCAAAAAAGAAACAGTTCTATCAATGTATCTTCTAATGAACATACTGAAATCCATAATACATATTCATTTTCTAAATAGACTGTTCTCATCTTTTATTCATTGAAAAAAGTACCACCATTTTCTTTTGCTAATCTGAGATAATAAAATTGAGATTTGCTGGTAATAAAAACTTGCACTTTATCAACTGCATTTTATTTGCTTACTTACATTTCTACATGACAGGACTGAATTTAAAGTCAAAGTCTTTCTTATTTATCTTTAAATTTCTTGTGCCAAAGATCCCAGGGTCCAGATCAGTTTCGAGAAAATAAAACAAGAAGCTCTTAATACACTTTAATGGATTAATAGGCAATTTTTGGTCTATAGAGAAAGTATCTGTTTAATTACAAGTAATAGGGAATTATTAAATGAATATATTTACCAACATAACTAGTTCTGTTACCTTTAGGATAAATTTAACATTTACAAGATCAAAAATAGCTTAAAAATTGACACAGTGTCATACTAGAGAAAAAAAGTATGTATAATTTTGAGATAACCAAAATAAACTAAACTAATACAATGTAAAAGGTGGAAAGAACCATTGAGAGCTTCCAATTCTTTCCATTGAGGAAACTTAAGCACTGAGAAGAGAAGCTCCCAAAGGCACACTAGGAATTCAAGGCAGAATCCAAACGAAAATCTGGATAGTTTGAATACAAGCTCAGTGGTTTCTTTACAATTCCATTTATTTAAATATAAAGAAATATGTGAAGATTTTATCCACATGTACACCAGATATCATTAATTTTAATTTATGTCATCACATAAAGTATTAATAAACAACTCTCGACAAAAATATTTGAGGAGGCTGTTGTTCGTATTTAAATCTTAGAATACAGTACTTTGAGAATTCAATTTTTAAAACTGTAAATATGAAATATTTGCTGTGCTAGAATCAGAGTTGGAAGAAACTTACTCAAGAGGTGATCTGCTCTTGGCTTCTGAGTGGTAAATGTTAAATTCTCATGCATTTTTGAACACATTTATTTACGAATTTCAAATTCAACAGAGCAAAATATTCACATATTTATTAGTATCTTCACTTGATGCTGAGAATATAGAATAGCATTATGATAATGTCCTTAACTTTATACACCTAGTTTTTATATATGTCCTATATTTATAACTGCAATATTTTGGCATAATCTTAAACAGATGGTGGGGTATTTGGTGATGCTTATAGGTAAAAATCAACAATATGTGAAGCCAGTGCTTTGTGAATTTAAGGAAAGAGAAATTTACACCTTCTTTGACCAATAGTACTACTTTTCAGGTTATTTTTTATTTTTCTGTTACCCAACATAGACTTTTTAAAAATAGAATTTTAGGAGACCAACAGATTTTATTCAGGAGGAAACAAATATTTGGAAAGCAAAAGAACTTATTCCTGATGTTTTTCTCTAAGGACCACAGGCCCTATTTTTCTTTATTGGACTGACACGTTATTGCGTTTTTGATAATAAAATACTTGCAACTTAAGTAAATGGTCTCTTTTGGACACAACCTACGATCAAGTAATAGCAAAAGAAAGTCTTGTGTAAGAGCAAATGAATACAAATATTTCCTGAACTCACCAGAATATTTACGTATTTTTTAAATCAAATTGCTTTCCATAATATGCAGTTAAACATAAAAGGTTGTCACATTCATATAATTAAATATTTCTTACTATTGCTCTGGGAGAATATGGAGTAAATTTTATTGTTTCATCTAAGAATACAGGAGAATAAATATTCAAAAACAATATGAGACAGTTCAACATACAACACTCTCACTCTTCGCTTTCTGTTTATAAAATCTTCTGAAATTATGAGAGTAGATATTTATTTCAGTGAAAAAAATTACACTCTTCAACAATAAAAGAATTATTTTCTAACTTGAGAAACTCACATTTTTCATGAAAATCACTGGCCTGTCTCAAGGTTTAATTGAAACCAAATGAAGTCTAGTAAAACTAATCAAAACCAAACAAGCCCTTGGGCTACGTGAAGGACTTACTGCTAGCAGGTTTCACCTAGAGTTACAGTTCTCGAAGATTTGGTTAGAACACTCCAAAATCAAATTCAAAATGTTGCCATGCCTTGTGAAGTGGACATAAAATATTCTCCTAGGAGTTCTATGCATAGTCAAATTACAAATGCAACCTTATTATCTACAAAGTTATACTATGACCATTAAGAAAGGCAGACTTTTTATGAATCAATTCATAAAAAGTAATTAATGATAAAGAATTAACCTTTCTATATACTAGAACTTATATGAGACATTAATATCACTCATCAAACAAACATTTCAGGAAATGTCTCAGAAACATCAGTCATAATTTGCAGAAATCTTTCCACAAGAGCTGAAATCTCAAAAGCAACTCATGGGTGGGATCAAAATCAGTAAAAATCAGGAGAAAAAAAAAACAACCCAAGGGTGCTGGAGGGAATACCACATCTGAAGCTGAACAGTCATATGACTCTCAGCTTCTTATACTTAGGTTTTCTTACTACAAAATGAGAGTAATAATTCTAATTCTTAACATACACTTTTGTCAGTTGTATAATAGTTATGTAAAAAGTGATGTGAATGGAAGTTATTTTGAAAGCATAAAGCAGATATCAGCAATTATTTGGAAGATAAGAAAGAGGAAAGATGATCACTTCCAAATTACTGGTTCACTAACCAGAATTTCCTCTGTGCATTTGAAGGCACACAAAGAACTGATACAGAAAAAGTGACTTCGGCTTTGGTAAATAAGAGTACAAGTATGTTGATGTGTCTTGTTTCACATTAAATAATATGAAATTTATTATCCCTCTGAATATGTATGTCTTAAGTGAATACCTATTCAACGTTTCAACAGGCAGAATAAGGAGTAGTATGACCATTTGCAGAACAGAATACAAATGTTGAATATAAAAGTGATTTAAAAGACTTCGTGTTGCAATACTGAATCGGTCCAAAGAACATTTTTCATACTATACACTTGGGCTCCTGCCAGACCACTTTTAAAATTATGGAGTGTTAAAAAAACAAATAGACATAAAATTAAAAAGGACTGTCCTGAGAGAAAATCCAAAGAAAAATTTCCCTTCAGGCAGTTAGACAACTTACATTTTTTTACAACGACAAAGGAACAAAGTAATATGATTAAAACATACAATAAAGTTTATTATCAATAATTTGATGTACTTAACCAGACTTTTTGGTCAACTGAGGACATGCCATACAATTATTACTTTTGTTTATAAATTTAAACTGCTGACAAACTACATAATTTAATAATACATCTGATTCTTTTCTTATATTAGTAAGTTAGCATAATTCACTAATAGTTATACTATTAAATTAGTAATTTAACTTTTGGTCATTTAGAATATGGCCTTAAGTTAATTACCATTGTTTGCACCTTATGGCCAGACAGATTTTTACCAAGTTACCTTGGAATTTTGGACATCTTACATAGACTTAAAATTGCTAAACAGTCACTAAAATAATGTACTCAAACTCAAATGTATTTGGCCATAAAAAATTTTCTGCCTGTGAAAACTTTGAACACACACACACACACACACAAAAACGAAATAAGAAAAAATTCTCCAAATACTGTACTAGAAACAATACACATAAAATTCATGAAATGTGCTCTTTTGGGTATGAGAAGAATACTGACTTTTTCAACAGCTTCCTTTGATCTTACATGAATAGATTTCGTAAATTAATGTCTATTCTGAATTCATTTTCATGAGTGGGATTGGGCCTATCTTTTAATGTGTGTGGGAACTAAGAACACGGTAATGTCCTGTATTCTCCTCACTCCAATAACCACTGATTTTTTTTCCATAAAAACAGCTGGCCCTCCATATATCCTCATTCACAGGTTCCAAATCGGCAACCAAACTCAGATGGGAAAATACAGTATTCTCATGATGTGAAACCCATGGATACAGAGGGCTGACTTGTCACCTATATGCGGATTCTGCGGTGCCGACTACAAGGCTTGAGTGTGCTCTGATTTTGGTATCTGTGTGGGCCCCAGAACTAATCCCCCGCCATGGGTTACCCAGGGCTGATTGTAATCCCAAATCCCAAATGGAGGTTCAGAGACAAGGAGAAAGGAAGCACAAGAAAAGCGATGGAAATGTGGGTAAATCTAATTGACCCTGTAATAAAGGTGTTTTATGTAGTTTATAAAAATTTATGGAAATAAATATTCCTATCTCATACCATATAGAACAATCAATCCAGACTGATGATATATATAAATTTAAAAGGCAAAGCAATAAATGTTCTAAAAGATAATGCAGGAAGATATTAACAGGACTTCAGAGTAAGAAAAAGCATCTTAAACATTATCAGAAAAAGTACTATTAATTAAAGATTGATGAACTTGTTTATATTAAAATTAAGAAGTTATATTTGTCAGAAGGCATCCTTAGGAAGGTGAAAAGGTGGCAAGCCTGTTGAGAGGAAGAAGATATTTGTGACTCCTGTAATTAACAATGACTCATATCTGGAATACACAATGAACTTCTACAAATCAATAGGAAAAGGCGAGACAAGCTAATTTTGTTAAAAGGGGGTGGAAATTGAACAGGCATGTTACAAACAGGACACCCAAATAGCCAATAAGCATACTAAAAGATACTCAACTTCACTCATAAAGGGAAAAATTCTAATGAAAAACACAATGAGTTGCTACACTCAAAATACAATGTGTTGGCTGGGATGTGGAGCAACAGGAATTCTCGTACACAAGTAGTCGGGCATTATTTAGTAAAGAGGAAGATCACTAAGAACGGCATTTCCACTCCTACTCCTAGATAAATATCCAACAAACTGTGTGCATATGTGGAGGTTTGTATAAGAATGCTTATAACAACATTATTTTAAATAGACAAACAAAAATATGCACGAACAGTACAATTGACATACATTGCGGTACCCAGCCGTGAAAATAAACTAACTACTGCTACAACACAGCAACTGGATGAGTCTCAAAAACATCATACCTAATGAAATAAGCCAAGCATAAAGAAACTTCAAAAACAGACAAAATTAACTTTAGCTGTTAGAAGTCAGGATAGTAGTTACCTTTGGGAATGTGGGAAGGGGGAGTGGTAATGATTAATGAGAGCCCAGGAGGGCTTCTGGGATATGTATATTTCTCTGTGTTTGTTTTTTTTTTAACACTGATGATGTTTACGTGTGTATTTTGTGACAACTTATTGATCTGTACATTTATAATGTATGTGCTTTTCTATAAGTGTATTTTAGTTCACTAGCCAATAAACATATACATAAAATTTTATGTCTATATGTTATATAGCTATGTAGAATTAAAATGTTCAAATGCATGGCAGCAATAGCTCAAAGAATAGTCCAAAACTTTTTGTCTTCTTCAGAATGTTCTGATAAATATGTAAGAAATAAATCTTATAAGAACTCTTAGAAATTAGAAAAAGAGAGTACATTCTACATCTTCATTTTGTGAGGCTAGCATAAACTTGGTATGAAGCCAGAAAAAGGAAATATAAAATAAGAAAAAAAAAAGAATTAAGTCACTCTCATTCATAAATATAGATGCAAGAATTCAAAACAAATCTTCTGCAAAGCAAAACCAGCAATATAGCATATGTAAACATATCAGGACCAAGTCTATCCTACGTATAGAATATTGTCTTACATAGAAAAATAAATCAATAAAATTTGCCACATTAATATTTTAAAGAGAATAGTTACATTATTAGCTCATATAATATAGAAAAAAGTCTATCAAAATTCAACATCCATTCATGATTTTAAAAAACTCAACAAATTAGAAACACAAGGGCACATCTTTCAATCTAAAAATAAAATGTCTGCAGTCATCCTTAGAGCTAAGTCTACAAGACAGCAAGCAAAGACAAAGATACTATCACCACACTTATTCAACATGTCAGTATTGATAGCTGTCAATATTTGTAGATGATATTTTTTCTTACACAGAAAATAGAAACAATTTACAAATTGATGGAGTTAATAAGACTTTAGTAAGGTCATTCTCTATAAAATCAGTGTACTAAAATCAATTGTATTTTTAAATTCAACAATAAAAAATATTTTTATAAGGTACAGCTTATCATAGCATGAAAAATATTAGGTAGAAAGGAAAAAAATGTATCAGAAGTATGCAATAAGTCTACGGAACAAAGTTTACTGAGAGAAATTAATGATATACATGAAGAGATATACCATGTTTATGTCTTGGTGACTTAATATTATAAATATGTCAGTCCTTCACAGATTGATCTATAGATCCAATGTAATAACAACCAACGTTACAACAGAATTTTCAACTCAACAGCTCACTCTGAAGTAGAAATATAATTAAAAGAGTCATGAATAACTAAGCATTCTTGTATGCAAATAAAACATGGGAAGGCTTTTTCAACTGATATCAAAACTTTTCTTAAAATATATTAACATCGAGATAATGTAGTATTAACACAGGGAATAGCACAAAGACCAACAGAAAATAATAAAAATCCTAGGAACAAACTGATATATATGTATGGATCCTTTATTTAGTTGCCCTGCATAATAATAGGGGAAAAGAACTTCTTTCTCAAACTACATTGCTGAGATAATTTTCAGTGCTTAAACTAATATTTGGGGAATTTCTTGTGTCTTAATGAAAATGGTCCTTACAGAATCTCCTTAGCAAGTGCCTGTGTTTCAGTTATGCTCATTTTCCCAGAACAGCTCTTTCACTGCGCTGCTAAAAGCAGGTCAATACTTCAAGTTATAATAATAATGTCAACAAAAATCAATTATATACTTTTCAAAAGGTAGAAAGTTTGGAAAATCATGATGAGGCCATCTGGTAGATTACTACTATAAAAGTATTTATTCTTATAAAGGTATCTTACAGATGCAACTTAAAAACTGTTCAATGAATGAAAAACTGCGAATCTTCAAAAAAACCTATTTGAATGCTTGGTTTATAAAAATTTGTAATAAATTTCTTTTGAATTATTAGTATTATTAGTTCTAATTAAGGATGTAATATACTGAGAGTTAAAGTGAAGATGTAGGTATTATAAACAGATAAATTTTTAAGAACTGTATTTCCTTCATATTAACATTAAATTCCACATTTGGTGACTCAGAAACTAGTACTGTAGTTTTAAATTAAATATACATATTACATAAATATAACATAAATACATTTTTATTTTAATTTAGTCTTCTAAATTTTTATATCAAAATGTTAAAATTTGGTAAACTTTGTAAACTTACGTAAGAAACAAACTTTTCTCTCTCACATTCAAACAGGATGTGGAATTTTACTTTATAATATGCACATCTCTGTATTTTTAATTCTTTAGGTATGTTCTTCTTTGATATTTTCCAAACATAAAATATCCAGTAAGCTTGGTTATTAGTTATTAATTTTAATTATTATTTATGCATTTTCTTATTAATTAAATGTATTAATATAACTATGCAATACAGTAACCTACTAAAAATATTAGAAATGTATAACCAGATATTATTTGAATTATAACAAAAAATTTGCTAAGGAGTTGTTGATATTAGAAGTGGTCATTGCAAATATAATGCCCTACTTTTAGGAAAGAAATACTGTTAGAGCTCTCTTCACATTACAGGATTAGCACAGAAATCTGCTTCCAATTAAAGAAACTGTGGGAGAACCCAGCTGTATTTAGGATTTGGCAAATATATTAAATCGTGCTCCAAATGCCTTGGTTTCAGCAAAGCTTATAAAGTATTTTCTCATGTCCTTTCCTCCTTAACTTTAAAACACATGTACAGAGTATGGCTCTGTCAGCCTTTCCTTGCAGTTACAATGATCAGAAGAAGTTTTAATATTTACTGCCTATAATATTTTCTAATACACATTAAGGGTGAAAAAGAATATTCATGAGGTCACCTGTATAAACTAGCGGATTTATATCTTGGTTGTCAGAGTGTTTACAAAATGATTCACTTTTGCATAGAACCAAGGAGCTAAGTTTTGCCAACAGCTGATGGCACTCAAGCTGAGTGGTTTGGATTTAGTTTGAAATATAAAAGCCAAGCAAACAAGGAGGTTGTTTCAGGATAGTTTTAAAGTTCCCACAACTACTTCTGACGTCCTGTGCAATAACATTTTGAAAACTATGATTCTAAAGCAATTTTGTTATGGGGAAATGTTTTCTAGGGGTTTTAAATCAAATATAAAAATTAGAAGGGCTTTTGAAATTGCAATAAGTAGAATAAAAATAATATGGAAAACCCACTAAAATTACTGTGGAGAATTTTTTTTTCTAATTAACTTGAGAGCCATCCAGAACTTATATGGTTTATTTCCCCCTTAAAAGTAAAATAAATCATGATATTTCTCTTTCATTAGCTCACTCAGCAACGGTTCTTCCATGTTCAATCTGTAGTGACAAAAAGTTCTAAGAAGACATGATTTAAAAAAAAAGTACAAGTGGACAACACACTATTAATACCACACTTCTAGATTTAAAAGACCATCCATAAGAGGAAGCAATGTCTTTTCCTTGGGATAGATAAGGGAGTAAAATAGCATGATTAGAAATTACTAACACATCTGTAGGACTTACTCTATGGCAGGCACTGTTCAAAACCTTTTACATATATTAATGTAGTTCATCCTTACAATAACCCCATGAGGTAGATACTACTGTTATCAATATTTTGCACACAGAGGAAGTGAGACACAGATAAATTAAGCAGGAATTAAGTAGAAAAGTACACAGCTATTACATTGCATAGCTGGGATTCAAATCCAGGCAGGAAGCCTTGATAAACAGTGCCTTTAATCACTGCACTATATGATATCAGCAAGCATGACAAAATCAGGCATAAATATCTTAAATGCACAGCTTAAATAGCGTAGATAGATTGTCACTTGTTAAGCTCTGGGGACTCCAGGATGTGATTTAATCTATTGGAACTTCAGTTTTTTTCACACAAAAAAATACCAACTATGGCATAAAATTATTCATATTTTAAAAGGCTGTAAGTTCCTGGAACACATTAAATACACACTACATGTCAGTTCCTACCGATTCAAATTTTTCACTTGCTCGTTATTCACAGCCCAGGATTCTTGGTTTAACCTGGAGTAGTGAACATGTTTGTTTACCTCCTCTCCCTTTAAAAACTATATTAAAATGTCTGTTAAAAAATTAAGTTGGGGAGTGGGTTCCCAAGGGGAGAAACCAAAAACAGGAAAGGAGAAGGAAGCAGATAGCTTTTTAATAAAATAGAGAAAATGTAAAGGAAGTGAAATGTCCTTTCCCCAAAGTATGTTCTTGTTGACTTTGTCAGAGATCAGTTGGCCATAGATATGTGGCTTTATTTCTGGGTACTCTGTCTGTTTCATTGATCTATGTGTCCATTTTTATACTAGTACCATGCTTGCTGTTTTGGCTACAATAGCCTTGTAGTATAACTTGAGGTCAGGTAATGTGATGCCTCTAGCTTTGTTCTTTTTGCTTAGTATTGCTTTGGCTATTTGGGCTCTTTTTTGGTTTCATATAAAGTTTATAATAATTTTGTTCTAGATCTGTGAAAAATGATGTTGATATTTTGTTGGGAATTGCATTGAATCTGTAAGTCACTTTGACAGTGTGGACATTTTAACAATGTTGATTCTTCCAATCCATGAGCATAGGATGTTTTTTCATTTGTTTCTGTCATCTACAACATCTTTCATCAGTGTTTTGTAGTTTTCTTTGTAGAGATCTTCCACCTCCTTGGTTAAATATATTCCTAGGTATTTTAACTATTTTGTAGATATTATAAGTGAGATTTCTTTCTTGACTTGGTTCATAGCTAGATCATTATTGTGTATAGAAATGCTACTAATTTTTGTACTTTGATTTTGTATTCTGAAACTTTACTGAGTTCATTTGTCAAATCTAGGAGTTTTTTGTTGGAGTCTTTAGGTTTTTCTAGATATAAGATCATACTATCTGCAAACAGGGATAATTTTACTTCATCATTTCCAATTTGGATGTCTTTTATTCTTCCTCTTGTCTAATTTCTATGGCTAGGACTTAAAATACTATGTTGAATGGAAGTGGTTAAAATAAGCAACCTTGTTTTGTTCCAGTTCTCAGAAGGGATGATTTTACTTTTCAGTATGATGTTGGCTGTGGGTTTGTCATATATGGCCTTTATTATTTTGAAGTATGTTTCTTCTATACCTGTTTGTTAAGGATTTTTATCATGAAGAGATGCTGAATTTTATCAAATTCTTTTTCTACATCGTTGAGGTCATCATATGATGTTTGTCCTTAATTCTGTTTATGTGCTGTATCACATTTATTGATTTGCATATGTTGAATCATCCTTACAGTCCTAGAATAAAATCCACTAGATTATTCTGTATTCTTTTTCATGTACCATTGGATTTGATTTACTAGCATTTTGTTGAGGATTTTTGTGTCTGTGTTCATCAGGAATATTGGCCTGTAGTTTCCTTCCCTTCCCTTCCCTTCCCTTCCCTTCCCTTCCCTTTCCCTTTCCCTTCCCTTCCCTTCCCCTTCCCTTCCCTTCCCTTCCTTTTCTTTCCCTTCCCTTCCTTTTCTTTCCCTTCCCTTCCCTTCCCTTCTTTCCTTTCTTTTTTTTGTTTTTTTGTGTGTTCTTGTCTAGTTTTGGTATCAGGGTGGCAATGGTCTCACAGAATGAGTTAAAGAGAATTTCCTCCTCTTCAATTTTTGAAACAGTTTTAGGAGGATTGGCATTAGTTTTTCTTTGTATATTTGGTAGACAGTGGCTGTGAATCCATTTGGTCATGAGCTGGGAAAATTGGATTATTATATGCAGAAGAATGAAACTACACCCTTATCTGTTATCATATACAAAAACCAACTCAAGATGGATTAAAAACTTAACATGCAATTCCTGAAACTATAAAAATACTAGAAGAAAACCTAGGTAAAATTCTTCTAGACATTGATGTAGGCAAAGAATTCATGACTAAGACCTCAAAAGCACAGGCAGTAAAAACAAAAATAGACAAATCAAACTGATTGAAACTAAAAAGCTTCTGCATAGCAATAGATATAATCAACAGAATGAACAGATAACCTGTGGAAATTGAGAAAATATTTGCAAACCGTGCATCTGACAGGGGCTAATATCCAGTAATAGCCAGAATGTACAAGGAACTCAAACAACTCAACAACAACAAAAGAAATAATCCCACTAAAAAATGGGCAGAGAACATGGATAAATATTTTTCAAAAAGAAGACAAATAACGACCAACAAACATATGAAAAAATGCTCAACATCAATAGTCATCACAGAAATGCAAATTAAAACCACAATGAGATATCATCTTATACCAGTCAGAATGGCTACTATTAAAAAGGCAAAAAGTAACAGATCTTGGGAAGCATGCAGATAAAAGGGAATTCTTATACACTGGTGGTAGGAAGGTAAATTAGTACAAAGTCTATGGAAAACAGTATGGAGATTTCTCAAAGAACTAAAAATAGAACTACCATTTGATGCAGCAATCCTACTACTGAGCATCTACCCAAAGGAAAAGAAATTGTTATATCAAAAGACACTTACACTTGTATATTTATCACAGCACTATTCACAATAGCAAAGATATGGCACCAATCTAAATATCCATCCCAATGGATGACTGGATAAAGAAAATGTGACACACACACACACACACACACACACACACACAAAATGGAATACTATTCAGCCATAAAAAAGAATAAAGTCATGTCTTTGCAGCAACGTGGATGGAACTGGAGGCCATTATCTTAAGTGAAACAACTTGGACAGAGGAAGATACATACATGTTCTCACTTATATGTAGGAGCTAAGTAATATGTACACATGGACATAGAGTGTGTAATGATAGACAATGGGGACTTGGAAGGGGAAAGCGGGAGGGGGGTGGATGATGAGAAATTACTTAATGGGTACAATATACATTATTCAAGTGATGGACACCCTGAAAGCCCTGACTCAATATATCTGTGTAACAAAATTAGGCTTGTAATCCACAAATTTATAGCAATAAAAAGAAAGAAAAAAGAAAAGAATGTGGGAAAGTGGTGAAAGGCAACAGATAGGACAAATCTGAAATCTAAATATCTTAAATAATAAGAAAGCCAAAGGAAATCAGTATGTAGTACATATCAAAGAAAGACTCAAAAACATGAGTAAACCCTGAAGACAGAGAGTAGGTGAAATCAAAAATAAGAAAGCTAGTTAAAAGTTGGTATGAAAAGCAGTTATATTCCTAGATATTCCCTTTGTCTCCACAAAATGGTGATTAGCTCTTTCTAATCTCCCTCTTCCCCAATGGAGGATTTCTCTACAGCAGTGCTGAAATAGAAGCACACTATATTCAGAGACACTGCGCAGAGTGGAAAGCGTGGGTGCCACCTGAAAACATAAAAATTAAATAAAACTTTACTTAATGCTTAATGGTAAGATATGACCTCCACACCACCAGCACCAAACTCCCTCTTTAGTGAGCTTTGAGAAAAGTAGCAGCCACGTTTATTACACCAGAAAAAAAAAATCTAAGATTTTTATCTCTTGAAACAAGACAGTCAAGGAATGATACATAGATTCTGATAAATTCCAACAAAACTTATGCATTCCTGGCCAATTATTTTAAAGTAAACCTCTTAGTAAATATTGCTGGCTGAAAAGCTGGTGACCCTTTTTATACCATGGTAAGCATCAGGCAAAAGTCCAAAGGAAAATTGTATGATTATTCAATCCAGAGTTGTGGGGTACTGTTATCTAACAGAACTTTCAAATAGATATAGAAAATGCTGGAAATTTTCTACATCTGTGCAGTTCAGTGTGATTGAACACTTGAAATGTGGCTGCTGCAACTGAGATACCGCATATTCAGTTTTGCTTAATTTTCATTAATTTACATCTAAGTAACCACATATAATTAATTAGTGGTTATCATATTGGACAGGACAGCTCTAGAGAAAATCATTAGAAAAAGTCAAAATGAAGATGCTTGTTGGCAGCTTGTTGCCACTTTAAAAGAGGCCTCAAAGAAATGAACTGGCAAGAATTACTCCATTAAAAAGAAGAAAAGAGAATACAACTTTGCTAAAAAGTATCTCCCTCAGCCTGTTAACTTTAGTTTATATTGGCTAAAGATAACTTAATTTGAGCCCTCAGTTTGGAAAACTAACTAGCTTCTGTATCTAAAACAACAGGAGATAAGATAGGCCACCTGAGCCTCTCTCAGCCAAATTCAATTTGTTCTCAGCAAGAAAGTCAATTTAAAAGATTGTTCTCCCTGTGTTGTTTCAGATGGCATCAGAGTGTAGCCCTCATTAAGTTGATCTTTTGAATGTGTTACACATACCTCTTATACTCATTTCATTTTTATTTCATTTTTACATTTTTTCTCTTTACATGTTTTTTTGTGTGTGCTTTCCTTTGACATGTCTTCTCTTTTGCCATTTTCTCCAAACTGCTGTTAAAACCATTTCTTGATTTTTAAATTTTGGATATTGCATTTTCAGCTCTTGAATATCTTTTTGAATCTTTTCGTAGATAGTAGTTCTGTATTAAAATTCTACTTCCTTTCATTTTATTTGCACCTTTTCCTCAGTTTTCATTAATATTTTAATTTAATTAATTTAAATTAATTATAAATTCTGAATTAATTTAAAGATCTTGTTTGTTACCTACAATATCTACACCATCTGTGGGTCTGCTCGAATTATCTGTTTTGTCTCTTGATTATCAGTCATCTTTTCCTACCTTTTGCAGTCCTAGTTGTAAAGTTGGTGACCGCAGAAAGAAGGTGAGAGACAGACAGAGTAGGGCCAAACAATGTGGCTTTATTGAGCGCTCCCAGGCAAGGTTCATGGGTCCTCAGGAATGGGGCCTGAGAAGTTGCTCCCATTTGAAAGGGGTGAGGGCTTTTATACTATTTGAGGTGGGCTGGGGGCTTTTGGAGGGAAGAGTTGGGGATTTCCCACAGTGACCTTTGGAGGTTTTGAGGATTAGGATGGGTGGTGGTATTTGCGGAATCTGGGAATTGAAACTTTCTTATCTGGGTGGGCATCCGGGTGTGGTTCTCCTTCAACTTAGTTGGGCCTAACAGTCACCTTTGTGGGTCTCTCTTCTCTTTAGGAGGGGAGGGGGTGCCCACCACCAGCCATACACTAATAATTTTTATTATATTTTGGAAATTTTGATTGAAAATTGCTTCCATCTAGAGAAGGTTTTACCTTTCCTTTGTTAGACACACTTAAAGAGGGACTGATGATCTCATCCAATTAGAGATTGAACTCTTTCAGGGTTTTGTCATAGTTTCAGTAAGACTAAGTTTACCTCTGGTTAACTTCTGCTCCTCAGTCATGACCTCCCTGAGCTTTTGACAGAGAGTTTGCCAAGTACTCTTCTCTTCACCCTTGAAAGACATAAAAATCAAGCTCCTTTGTCACAAGTTCCGAGGTCAGTTCTTCAATCACTTGACCTTCAATTTAGGCCTTTATACGCAGGAAGAGATTATCTGTATATCTGGGTAAGCCACTTTCTCTTTGGTCATTTTTTTCTTAATATCCACAGGTCTGCCGAAAATTTCACTTTACATTTTGACTTAGCTTCTCAACCTCTTGAGTAGCCCCAGAACCAGGTGTTAGAATCCTCTCAAGTTTACAGTTTGTCATCCAGATTTCCATGACAACTAAGAGCATTGTTGATTTCTTTTTCCTTATAAGTAGCCCTGTGCTTGGATTGGGCTTATTCTCTGCCTCATTCATAATTGGCAGTGCCTTAAGGGAGTTTTAAGCAACTATTGATCTTCAGCTCACCTCAGAATGGTTCTTCCCTCTCTGATATCTAGTCCTTATTGTTTTATTGTAACTTTATAAATATTATTTTTGTTATTTGTATTATTTTATGTGGTAGCTGTAATTTCAGCTATGGGTTGTTGTCTGCACAAAACTAATAAATGAACAGGAGTTTTAGCCTTAACATCTACAGTGACATGAAATCTTTATTTGTGCTTATCTGCACATGGAACTGACTGAGACTATTACATTTTTATGAAAATTGTCTTTTCAGAGAAACCACAAGGGAAACTTTTTAAAAGCCTGTGTCTTTTTAACTTTCAAAGCAACCTCTAGATCTCTAAATCTATTCTAGCAGGAAATAGGCTACAAATCCTTATTTTTTTCCAAAGAGAACATATTCTAACACTCACCTAAAATAAAGCCATGGAGAATAATGGACAAAGGAAAAAAAAATGTTCCAGGTGGAAAATACAGGAGCCATGGAGGATAATAGAAAAAAAAGAATTAACTTAAGAAAGCAGAATAATAATGGTCAATTTAGGCGGATCTAGCACTTTATGTTCAGCAGGATTTGATAATCCTAATGAAACAGTAACTTTACTCTGTGTCATATTCTTGACATTTCTGAAAAAGAAGATGTTACTTTGGTACCTGGCCCCATTAAACAAGTGCTTTTGTGTGGAGTTAGGAAAGAAGTGATTAATAACTCATCTTTTAGTTTACAGGTTGCCAGATAACAATTAGATTTAACTGACTCAAAGGATAGAATTATATATCCTTCGAGCTGTACCAAGTAATTCAAAACTCCTTTGGATCATTTTGTGTCCAAAACATGTGTTTTAAAGGTATCAAAAATAAATAAAATGATTCATGGATATATGAGTGATCAGACTATGAGAGAATGGTATTTGTCAACCAATATCCATTCTTTGATTCTACTCTTTCAGTAACAGAATCCCCAAAGATTTAGTTTAACTCATGGCAGCTAGGAAGAGCCATGTAAATAAGAAACAGCCCCCTGGATATGAGCAAAATTAATGTGTGTTACTCCTAGGTAACTTTGATTTCTTCTTTCCCCTTTCCCTTGTGCCAGACTGTGGATGTAGTGGTGAGTTTTGACTATGCAGACAAGCGGAATACTTGATGAAGGAACAAAAATATAGCAAAACTTGGGATCCTAGATGACCTCAAGGGACAGAGCTTTTTAATCTATCCCTTCCTTGCCCCTTTCCATGCAACCACAATAGATTCTCATCTTGGCACTTTTACACAAAAAAGAGATATAAGACTTTTACTTTGTTTAATCCATTATTCCTTTATTCTCTCTTAAAGTAGTGAAATCAATATCATACTTAAGCCTTTTAGAATTGTATGTCTTTTTAAAGTATGTCCAACTTATTGTTATTAAAAAATAAAATTATATTTTATAAGAAAAAATGCTGACCTGAAATAATTTTGAAGACATCAAATATTTCTCAATTATATCTAATTGCATTAATGTTATTTTGCCAAACTAAATACTATTATTATATTGTGAATGTAGAGACCCAATTCACAAAGCACTTTCACATATGCCTACTTTAATGTGCATAGTATCATTTATTAAGCATTATATTCATGGCAATACTCAAGACTGATAATCTTGCAAGTACCCCTTATTGCAGAATACCTCGGCTTCAATTATCTGTAAAGGTAAAATGATATTTGTGGAAAGAGCACAAGATTTGGAAGTCAGAAGCACTGGGTGAATCCTAACTTCACCCATTTCGGCAGCATCAGCTTTGTGCCTACGGGCTAGTCATAGACTCTCTTTAAACCTTAATTTCTTTATCTACATAGTGAAGATGATAATCTGCCATCTATTTGACAGGATGAAGTCAATTAGGTTCAATTGAAATAATATATATGAAAGTAATTTATAAAGTGTTGCTAATCAAACATGTATGCCTTAGAAAATAAATGAATAGTAACTCAACAGATGATAAGCCAAGCTTTCGCCTTTTAGGAATAAGTTACCAGTAAAACAGAAATGAGACATAGTCCTATGACAGAACAAGAATAAGCAGTAAATAAAGCTAGCTCTAAGAGTAAAAAGGAGATGTCTAAATTCATATAAGAGATTAAAAAATTAAAAATAAATATTCTAAAAGTAACATTTATTTAAATGAAATCAAGTAGTTCTGATTTCTGAAAATAACACTGATCAGAAACTCAAATAGATTTCATTGAATATCAATTAAAAATTCCAGAATTTGAGGCTTGTTGGGAGCTGCAATACGTACTTGGTAACTTATGTTAAAAGTACTGAGAAAGAAGAATCTGTTGAAAAATAACCATTCTGTAGCTAGAAATGTTCCACCTAATTAGCCAAGGTAACTCTGGGGTTAGAGACTGAGACACTCCAAACACATTTTTTCCTTCATTATGAAATAAATGAAATACTATGAAACAAATAAAAAAACAAATGAACATGGAGAGAAGAATATAGCCTTAGAATGTTGGCAATTCTTATGAAAAGAATCTTTTATTATAGCCACACAATCCTCTTTATATAAAGAAGAGCCACAGTGGTAATTGGAGGTAAGAAAACAAAAGCAAAATTAAGACTATGATTCCTTATTAAAGTGAAATACATAATTGCATTAAAAGAAAAAAAGTGTGAATTGAATGTATGAAAATGTGTTTTTCCTAAAAATCATCCCAAGATACTACCTCACAAAAGCAGATCTTTATTACTTTAAAATGCAAATTCAAATAATGAAATTGAACACTTTAATGGCAGAACTAAAATGTGCAGAAATTACTTTCCAAAGTGCATTTTTTAAATCATGTAATTATCATTCATCTTTTATATGACCTTAAAAACAGTAAGCTTTAATCCACAGTGCAAAGAAAGTCACATATTTATTTTCAACACTTTTGTTCCCTAAAAGAGACTTAATATCCAATAACCAATTTGCTTTCAGGAAATTTTAGTCATAGCTACAGTAAATAAATTATGAAGTCTTAAAACCCACTCAGGACTCACTCATTCCTAAACGTAATTACAGTCTGGGCAGTTACGTTTGCTTTCTTTTTCAGGTTATGAGACTGACGTGCTGCCTACTACACTAAGGAGGCATCTTGCTTTCTTTTTAATAGAGAACCATGTGAAGGAACATAAATAAAGAAATGAGAAATCATTTTTTCCCTTGAAAATATTTTTAATTCTTCAAAACTAAGCTTTCCTGAAAGACAAGAGGTAGGAACCTGTGAGAATAAAGGCCCGTACGCTGGAGTCAGATCATAGGTGCCCAGCAAGCTGATGAGCAGGTGCATCTGGCTTCATGGGAGTACCACCCTATCAAAGCCAAAATCTATGTGGTCCAAACCCAGAGACGTATTCTCTTTAAATAAGCAAAGGCAAAATGGGAATTCCAATCTTTACTTGCACCTAGAAATATTTGAAGAGATGCTAGTATATTTTGCATGTACAGCAGTTCTTATTAAATATCTGATCCTATTTTTCCTTCCTGTCCCCAGCCAATTCTTTAAATGGCTCTATTTGCCCATATCTGCATATTTTTTCCTTCATCCCCTGCATTCTATTTCCTTTTGATAAACTATCCCTCTACCTTAAACATACATGTGTATAAGACATGCTTTGTTCATACTTCCATCCCAAAGAAGCACTAAGTTGGAAAACTTTCTACTTACGATTTTGTAATATTCCTTTTCAGGTATTTGTACTGTGTTGGTTGATAATGAGGTCCATTGACTTAAATTAAAATTTAGGAACATTTCGGGCTGGATATTTATATTGTAACACAGACTCCATCCTCATTCTATCCCTTTTCCTATCATTCCTGCGTATTATCAGCATCTCTCCCTTCTAGTTTAACTCCTCAATTTATGGTGATTTTGGTTAGGGATAAAAGACTTCTCTATATAGAAGAATAAAAATATGTCTATATGGACAGATATTTTTTAGAATTGAAATGTCTGGCTTTTTCAGTCAGCTGAATCTTGTCTTCATCAGTGTGCTGTTGTGTCTGAGACCCATAGAATCCTGAGTTGTTTAGTGAACAAAAGAGAAAATGTTTCAATTCTGTAAAAAAACAAAAAACAAAAACCTAAGCTTTCCTGACCAAATTTTTAAAAATTGTACCCTGGGCCAAGCATGGTGGCTCATGCCTATAATCTTAGCACTCTGGGAGGCCAAGACAGGAGGATCACTTGAGCTCAGGAGTTCAGCCTGAGCAAGGGCAAGACCCTCTCTCTACAAAAAACAGAAAAAAAAATTAGGCAGGTGTGGTGGTGTGTGCCTATAGTCAGCTACTGGGGCAGCTGAGGCAGAAGGATCACTTGAGCCCAGGAATTTGAGGTTGTAGTGAGCTATGATGATGCCATGTACTCTAGCCAGAATGACAGACAAACTCTGAGACTCTCTCAAAAAAAAAAAAAAAAAGTTGTACCCTGAACAACCAGATTTACATGATCACAAACTACACTACCATTTTCTAAACCATACCATGCCTTTATTATTCTACTGGATAAGTTTCAGTGATATGACTAGGGTGTTCTTTTTTCCCCTCACATTATAAGATTTATTTTTTTCTTCTTTTTATTGCAAAAAATGATACAACATATGAATAGTAAGAGAAAACAAAATAAGAAAATATTTACTCATGAGTGCAAATTACTGTTTTTCTCTTATAAGCCATGTCCAATTCTCTATCCAATCCCTTTAGCTCTTCCTTCAAAATATACCCAAATTCAATTATGTCCCCCAAACTCCAAGCTACTGCATAGCAAGTATGGCTGTTCAAGCCAACATCAATATCTGCCTGATACATGTTGTCTTAGTTTGCTAGGGCTGCCATAACAAAATACCCCAGGCTAGGGGGATTGAACAACGTAAATCTATTTTCTCATAGTCCTGGAGACTGGAAGTTCAAGGTCAAGGTAATGGTAGGGTAGGGGTCTTCTGAGGCCTCTCTCTTTGGCTTGCAGATGGCCAACATTTTGCTGCCCCTCACAGGGTCATTTTTGTGCTTGTGTGCATCTCTGGTGTCTCTTCTGTGTGTTCAAATCTCCTCTTCTAAGGAGACTAGTCTGATTAAATTAGAGCCAACCCTAAAGGCCTCATTTTAACTTAATTGTCATTAAAGGCAATATCTCCAAAAACAGTCACATTCTGACATACTGAGGCTTAGGGTTTTAACACATGAATTTTGGGGGGACACAACGGAGTCCAAAACACTCACACACACAATTATATATGCATATATACAGTTGATTCTCATTAATTGCAGTAGGTATGTACTAAAAAGTCACACAAACACTAAATTAGTGAACACAGAACCACTGCTTTCAGGGAAAGTACAGGGTTAAGTTTAAGTAAGCCTCTGGTCACATTTTTGTTAATCAATACATAACCTGGCTTTATGTGTGTTTCTCTTTTTAACAGACCTTATTTAATATATATTTCTCACAAATAATTCCATGATCTTTGAATGAGTTAAAGCCAGGGCTTTGGAGGCCATTTGTATTATACAGGTTCATTTGCTGATGTCCTTGTAAAAACTCGAGCTGGTCTTCTCAGCATTACAAACTCACTCTTCCACATAACCCTTTTCTTATATAACACTTAGCGGGTATTTTTGAAATTCCTAAGGCTCCTGATTTTCAGAACCTGGCCCA
>CAUYRT010020160.1:0-26377 GCA_963574885.1 Lepilemur ruficaudatus
TTTTTGAGACAGAGTCTCACTCTGTTGCCTGGGCTAGAGTGCTGTGGCATCAGCCTAGCTCACAGCAACCTCAAACTCCTGGGCTCAAGCAATCCTCCTGCCTCAGCCTCCTGAGTAGCTGGGACTACAGGCATGCGCCACCATGCCCGGCTAATATTTTCTATATAGTTTTAGTTGGCTAATTAATTTCTTTCTTTTTTTTAATAGAGATGGAGTCTCGCTCTTGCTCAGGCTGGTTCTGAACTCCTGACCTTGAGCAATCCTCCCGCCTCGGCCTCCCAGAGTGCTAGGATTACAGGCGTGAGCCACTGCGCCTGGCACAGTCAGTTGTTTCTTGAAGATGATTTTTAAGCTGAAACCGGAAGAATGAGTGAGAAGAAACATTCTATGAAGAAAGTACATTTTTTCAAGTCTTAAGACTAGAGTATCACTCAGGACCAATGAGACCAGTTAATAGTTGATGAGCTTTGAGAATTTTCCATGGGCTAGGTATTATGGTAAGCACTGTATATGGATTATCTCATGAATTTTTTTTCATAGTAAACCCATGAGGTAAGTTCTATTGCTCCCATTTACATATGAGGGAGCGAAGACTTAAATTTTATAACTTGACCCACCAACCTTAACATAGCCCGAAATAGTGAGTCTGAGAGTCAAACTTGGCCAGTGCCTTGGTCTATTAAGCTATTTCCAAATACTGCTTCCAAATATTCATTTAGTCTGAATAGGCTTTGTTTAAGGAGACTCCATCCAAAACTCTTTCATAGTATTCCATCTTATTTTATTATTTTTCTTGAATTTTATCTTATCTAATTCCAAAAAAATCAGAGGCATCACTAAAAGAAAAGCTATGTAACAATTTATATATATATATGTATGTGTATGTGTGTATGTATATATACATATATATATACATAATAATTCCACCCAAAATAAATAATTTGCATTGTTGTCAAGGACAGAGGAGAAGCCATCTTGTCATAATCCAAAGCCGAGGTAGAAAACTGGGCTTTATGAAGACTATGCTCAGGTTTCATTTATCCTCCTCCTTCCTCCCCTCCTCCCACTAGCAGGAGCCAGGAAAAAGCCACGCAATAGTGCCCTGTTGGCTTAACTGACCTGCAATACCCTATCTTAGGGGGCATGCAAGTTCCTCTGAATGTCGGGTGCCACCAGAGATCTTATAATGGGAAGAGTCACTCAGGTCCAGGGGTACAAATCGGGGATAAATGCAGAAGGGGTTTGATGGGGTATCCCTTTACTCCACACGTCCACACAATCCTCTCTCTGCAGCTGTGGTTGTTCATTATGTGACAAGACATTATCTTTCATAGCGAATTTAGTATATGCAGCCTGGTGGATAAGGTCTAGGATTTGGGGTGAGAGAAACTAGAGATTGGACCTTTGTTCATATTCACAATATGTCTATGGGCAATTTAAAAAAACCTGTCTGAATTTTGTTTTTCTTGCCTGAAGAGTGAAGCTAAAAACACTTACCCGTAAGGTTCTCAAGGGCACTGGATGAAAACAATTGTGTAAAGTGCTGAGTATGGCACCCGGCACATAGCAAGGACTGGACAAGTAAGGGTTATCATAATTATTAGGTTTATAATTCTAAACCTTCCGTGAAAAGTAACAACCCAAGGGCATTTTTCAACAGTCAATTTTAAAAATGAATAGCTTCATGCCTTCTTGGTAATATTCTTGTTCATATTGCTTATTTTCAAATGGAAATGTTTTTGAGGTCCTTTCCTAGCTTCATTCTTTGACTGGAACCAATTTCCATGCTCTCTTCACAAAGACGTCTCAGTTAATGTTCAATGCTAATATTGGAATCTAAAATCAGAGTCTTAGAGAATTTAGGGCTAAAGGAGCTAACGGCACAGAAAAGCTCGAAACGGATTGTGCCACTGAAGAACAGCTACTTCTTCTCATTCGCCTCACTCGGGATGAATTGCTCCTTCTCTTCCTCTTCATCCCCCACATCCTAAACAGATTTCCTGAAAGACCTTCTGGTTAAGTTCTCATCCCCTTGGCAAGGCAACGTGTCTGCTGAGCCAGTCAGCTGTCTCATTGAGATTCACTGCCAGGTGGACAGCTTTGATGGCAAGGAGGTGGCGTTCCGCCCAGTTAAGCAGCTTTCAAGCCTCAAGCCATAAAGATGAGCTCCTGGCCCTCCTTCCTCCAGGAGGATACTGCAGACATATTGCCTGCCCTTGGAAGTATGGCTTTCCTGCGGTGCAAATTATTGAGCTGTGCAGAGCACCTTACTTACTGCTCTCTCCTCAGAGCACTTGAGACACAGACCTTGTCCAGTTTCTTGTGTCAGCTTTTCTTCAGGAAAGGTGCTGTTCAAGCAATTAGCTTGAGTTGGAAGCAAGCAGTAAGTTAGGGGAATATGCGGGGTTTTTTTTGTTTGTTTTTTTGTTTTTTTTGGTAGAGGCTAATTTTTCTATATACCAGGGGAAAAAAAATCTTGTGATATAAGACATGTAAGAAATAAAAGAGCCCATATTTCTGCATGAAACTTTCTCTTTTCGATAGGCCTTGTATAACTCTTCAGCTACATAAACCAATAGCTGTTACACCTTGAGCAATGACGCTATGTTTTCTAGCCTGTTTTATAGAAGTCAATACTAACAACAATAGATGGCCAAAGACTTGAACATGATATTTTAAAACTGAAACAGAATCTTTTGCATATTTTTTATAATATAATATATGTCCATTTAAAAATACAGAGTTAAGAGGAAACAAAAATCTCCCATTAAGTCATCAATCAGAGAAAATTGTCATGGAGAAAACCTATTTAGGTAACTCACCAGCAAAGAGTGGGTAGTTAGAGATTTTGCGAGGGGACTTCTTTGGAGTGGGCTATGCTGTCGTTTTTACTAACCCCGTGACTCTCACAAAGGGGGACAGGGAGGAGCTGCCTCTCCCCCTTACAGGAGAGAGGTTTTCAAGGAGCCTTCAGGACTTTCTACGCTTATGCATGAGTTTGGTGAGTGCCAATGTCCCACATCCACCTGGAAAATCTAACAAGCATAGGTGAGTCACCCAGCTGTTTGGCTAGTGAAGCAAAAGAGCACTGTTGCCACATTGGGGTCAGTGGCCTGCCTAGATTGCGTCAAGCTGACAGAGGCAGGAATATTTGCTGTAGGATACCAGGTGGGGGGAGTAGGGAATTAAGCCAAATGGGAAACATTTCAAATCCTGTCCAAGAGGACACCCTGAAAAGGGCTATGGGACCCTGAGAGAGACAGACTATGGAGAAGAATAGCAGCTGGAGAAAAATGGACCCTCTGCTTCACAGGATGTTCGATCAAAGTTGGGCTCTGAAAACACACAAAACACGAAGGTGTCTAACGGTGAGTGGGTCTGCCAAGCCCAGAGGTTGCAGAGCTATCTTACAAAGGCAATGATTAAGCAAGAACATTTCTGTCCTTCTTTTCCACTCTGCCTGTCCTCTGCGCCTTTTTTCACTCTCCACAGGGTTAGCAAGATAAAGAAGAAAGGGCGGAAGTCAGAAGGAGGGACAGAGGAAAGAAAGGCTGCAGGCAGCCCCTCCCACAGTCAGTTGTAGGCAGTTGGGCTATAGTTGCTCGTAGCTGGCCAGCTGAATGAGAGACGGAGAATTCTCAAGTTCTGGCTAAGACTGTAGTATTGGTGAATGTATTACATGGGATCTTTCTGAATAAACATTGTGTATTACAACCTAATATCACTGTAAGATTTTGTCCTAACAGCGACCAAAAATGTCATAGGACTCCAGGGGCAAGGAAAGAACTGGAATAAATATTAAAAGGCTAGTAAGAGACATAAAAATAGTCATCAAGTCTCTGTCGCAACTACTCCACTCTGCTTGTGTGGCTCATAAAGCAGGCACAGACAATATGTGAATGACTAGGTGTGGCTGTGCTCCCAAAAAATTTTATTTACACATACAGCCAGTGGACTACTGTGGCTCGTGGCCTATACTTTGCCAACTGCAGTTCTGCGTCATCATTTTTAATGGCTGCATACAGTTCTATTCTGTAATTTTAACTAAGTCTTACTGAACCACTCCAGTATGGTTGGGCGTTTAAGTTGTTTCTAAATTCTACTGTTAAGGGTGACACTTGGATGCACATATTTGTACATAAAACTTGACACCCGTCTTAATTGTTTATAATCTGCTTCTACAAAGCAATTCACGGGTCAGGCTTTATTTTGAGGGCTTTTGAACAATATTGCCAAATTGCCTTCAAGAAAAGTTGTAGCAGTTTTTATACTCACCAGTCAGGTGAGAGAGTGTCCATTGCCCTACAACAGAGACAACGATGGGAAACCCTTTGTACACACAGCCCACAGATTTAAAAATAAAGAAATGGGGCCGGGCGCGGTGGCTCACACCTGTAATCCTAGCACTCTGGGAGGCCAAGGTGGGCGGATCGCTCAAGGTCAGGAGTTCGAAACCAGCCTGAGCAAGACTGAGACCTCGTCTCTACTATAAATAGAAAGAAATTAATTGGACAACTAAAAACATATAGAAAAAATTAGCCAGGCATGGTGGCTCATGCCTGTAGTCCCAGCTGCTCGGGAGGCTGAGGCAGAGGATTGCTTGAGCCCAGGAGTTTGAGGTTGCTGTGAGCTAGGCTGATGCCATGGCACTCACTCTAGCCTGGGCAGCAGAGTGAGATTCTGTCTCAAAAAAAAAAAAAACTACATTTCCCAGTCATCTTTGCTGCTAACGCAGTCACGTGACACAGTGCTGACCAAGGAAATAGAAGATGAGGTCTTCTGGAATTTCTGTGCAAATCTCACTTTCCTGATCCTACAATGGCCCCTTATTCTTGCCACCTCCTTGCTCAGAAGGCTCCCTTGAAGCTGCCATCCTGTAAATTGAGACTGGCAGCCATAATCTAGGACGAGAAGCAGAGGAAGTTAGAAGGAGCCTGTTCCTTCTCGAGCGACCCAGGATTACCTACCTCTAGACTTTCTGTGACATGTACAATATCATGCCTGTTTAGTTAAGCCACTGTAGTCTGGCTTCTCTTACGTGCAGTAGGGCACATGCTCTAACTGGCACAGGCAGCATCAAAAACATTGCTTGGCCTAGTTGCTTAGGAAAGGAACAGACCAATAAATACGCAATTAGGAGTGGAGATGGTAAACTTGAAAATTTGGTCTCCAGACTTATGCATTTTATGACACAGGATCCATTGGCAAGAATAAATGATAATGTTTGACCAGCTTTACATGGGAAGAGTAGCCATTTATTTCAAAGGCAAGTTTTAAAATACCACATTTTGTCATGGGCCGTTCTAAGAGGCAAGTCCAATATTCTCAGCAAGACTGGGTCCTTAAAAATATGCTCAAATTCAGCACCCAATTTTGTCTTTACTTGAGGCACGGGCAGGTGGCAGAAGAGAATATTGGAACAACTTGGAAGCCACCTGTTCTAATCTCAGTCTTCCCATTTACCAAAGGTCAGCTGCTCTCCCTGAGCCTGGGTTGTGGTCGAGTGTGTTGTAAACTGTAAAACATGACACTAGTAACCTTAGAAATAATTCTTATTTAATTTTCATTAGTCATTCATTCAGATTATAGGCTTCTCTTCATTTCGCAGTCATTTACTACATACTCCTTAAGTGACAGGAACAGCTCTGGGAATACAATGGAAAGAAATACAGCCCCAGTCCCTGCCCTTGTGGAACTTGCAAATCTAACAAGAGAATCAGACATTATCAAATAACTATGGAAACAGCAGAGATTTCTTAGATTGTGACAAGTGCTTTGATGGATAAGTAAGGGTGGGATATGGCCGGGAGACGGGGTCTGGTCTTACTGCTCATGGCTGAGGTAGGTTGTTTTATGCCATCAGTTGGCTCAGAGACATAAACATTTTTAAGGAACATAACCACTTTGGGAAAGAATAAAAAGCCTAAAACCCATTCTCTGCTGCAATTGGTTTGACTTAACCCTGTGGGATTCAAATTCCCAAAACTATTTCCTCATTTACCCTGCCAGTCACTGCCTACCAAGATTCACTGAGTGGGCACCTTCAAAGGAACCAGACTAGTCCTGCTGCCAACATCTGTTCTGGGACAGTGGAGTGTCCATGCCCTCCTCCTGCTGCCACCATTACTCATCCGACATCCTCACTGAGCAGGAGTCAGGCCAGGATGGACTAGCCATCCCTGTGGCTCAGAGCCCAGAGCGTGTGCAGGCCATGCTTCTGAGAACCCAGGAGTGAGTGGCGGTTTTCTCTGTACGTCACGTGACAGGAGACAGACAACTTCTGTGCGTGACACAGCCAGAGGTGGAGATTGGTGTGACTAACTTTCCTAGGTATCTTCTAATACCATTATTAGTTTTTAATCCAGGAAAAGACATTTGAAATGATGTGTTTTATCCCTTCTTACTGCACTTAAAAAAAAAAAATAACTAAAAAAAATTTCTTCTGGAACCCAGCAAACAGTGAGTATACATTGTGTCATTATTCACTTCCAATCCCACCTATGTGTGCATGAGGAACTGCACGTACACAATTTTTAAACTGTGCTTTAAGGATTTTGAAAGCACCATTAAAATTGCATCATTTTCATTGTGATGGAGAAAATTTGAAAGCTTCTACCTAATTTGAAATACACAATACATTTTTCTTAACTCCAGTCATCCTGCTATGCAATAAACCAACAGAACTTTTTCCTCCTATTTAACTGTGGCTTTGTACCTGTTGACCAGCATCTTTCCATGCCCCCACCCCCTCCTCTCATCTTCTTGTAACTGCTATTCAACTTTCTACTTCTATAAGGACAAAGAAATGATAAATGTTTAAAGTGATGGCTACGCTAATTTCCCTGATTTGACCATTACACAACTTATACATGTATCAAAACATCACCTTGTGCCCCATAAATATGTACAATTATTATCTGTCAATAATAATTTTTGAAAAAATTACATCATTTTCAGGCCAATTTAAGTTCAAGTAATGATGTGCTTTAATTCTAAAGTTTGCCCAATAAGGCAAGATTTCACCGCAAACCCTACCTCACCATGTCTCTCTGTACAAGAATGGCCAAGAATAAGGACAGCCAGACACAGCAAATAAAAAGACATGATGCCCATTTAAATTCGAATTTGAAATAAACAGCTATTTTTAGTGTAAGTATATGCCACATACTGCATGCAATTATGCTCATACTAAAAATTACATTTAATGTATATAAAATTTGAATTTGCTGTTGATTCTTTGTTTTGTCTGGCAACCTTAGCAACAATGTGCTAGTTATCACAAAATCTGCACTGTGACATTTCACCTGAGAAAAGGCTAGAAATGTGACAATTAAATAAACCCAAACCATTAAGGACAAAAGCAGAACTATTATCATAAGTTTATACATAACCAGGAGGACATAAATAGCATAAAAGGAATGTTTTCTTCTTGCCCAGTTGAACATGAAATAAAATTATGTTCTTACAGCAAAGGGGGAGAAATCACTTTTTGCATAAGCATCTTGCCTTCCAAAATCTGGATGAAGAAGCTCACTGTGCCACACCTCCCCCAACCATTCAGACATTCATAATCTTGAACAGTTTTAATAAGAAGCCCAGAATTAACAAAGAAGCCTAAACAAATTAAATGGATCTATTCTTTCACTGCACAATAGATTTCAGTTTTGCCCCAGGGAGGTTGTATATTTCATTATTATTAAAAATGTCAGCAATATTTTGCCTGCGAAGAGCACAGATTTTTCCCTCCTATTTTTCCATCCTACTCCCAACTCCTTGTTGCTTATTTTATGAGTCACAGGAGGTCTTAATTGTTGCTTTTCAGTATTACAAACTCTGAAACCCAAGGTGATATTTTGCTAAATGGATTTTGCACATGTAGGGTTGTTGAGCATTTATAAAAAATAATAATACACAACAATAAAAACATTCTTGGAATGATTTTTCTCTTATGTGTGAACTTCAGAAGTAGAAATAATAGGGCTTTATCAGGAACACAAGCTATGTTCCTGCCCCTATTAACTTCATGCTCTTTCCTTTCCTCTTGAGTGATATAGCCTATAAGCTACCTTATCATACTCTATCCTGTCTCTCTCATCCATCCCTCAGTTCTGGGAAATTTATCAGTAATGGCGATGTAGGGAAATTTATGAGATGAAGGCTGGGTGGGTGTCTTGATGCCTCCTGCTTCCCCCTTTGCCTCATCTGCTGGGGTAGTTGGGTCTTAATTTTCACTATATCATTAGAAAACTAAGGCTTCCCCAAAACCCCAAAACTTCCCCTTGAATTTGGGAAGAATTGAGGGGCTGTCTTGAGAACATGGAACAAAACAATTGTACAGAGCAGTTGAATTTGGGGACTGGGGATTTGGGAAATTATTTATAAAAGCTGGATTTTATGTAATAAATATTCAGAATGATTTGAGAAAGTGATTATGAGAATTAAATTTGGTAAGACATAGGAAGTATAATGCATGCAGCCTAGCTCCTGGAAAATTCTCAATAAATACTAGGTATTATTATGCTCCAGGTCCATTTCTCTTGTATGTGAAGGGGATTTGAGATATAACTATTTTAGGAGAGAACTTAACTCTAACAGCAGATTTGAAGAGAAGAGCATGTGGCCCAGTCTCATGAGATCCATTATAATGTTGAAGAATAAAAAATGGTGGCCCGGATGACACCATCTGCAGTGAGTTTGAGAGGGGTGTCACCCCTTCCTGACTGGTATATCTTGAGATAGCCTTGCTCAAAAAGGTGCTTCATCACAGATGGGGTCAATAATCTTCTTGGCCTTTCCAAAATAATTTTGTCTTTGGACATCCATAAACCAAAGCTGATCTCCACCCTGAGGCAATGGGGCATCTCTATGCATACCAGGCTTGCTGACCTATGGGCTCATGAGCAGCAAGAGCCACAACTCAGTCCCTGGAGTTTCTGTATCTTCTCTCTCCTCACCCTCAGGACCACATCCCAACTGTGACATAGGCAAAGAAAGTTCAGTCTCTCAGCTGAGAAAACGGTTGTATTTATGTAATCACATCAACCAATTTCAGACCTTAGCAAAACTGATATTGGGATAATTCTTCTTTTTATTGTCAACCCCCACTTCTTCCACTTCCGTCTTTGTTCCTCCTGGAGCCACTTCCTGGGATTCTTGAATCGGGTCCCTTTGTGCTACCTGGGATCCAGCACTGGAGAGCATCCCTTGGGCCTGCTCCCATCCCATCTCTGCACCTGCAAGCAGGTGCCTTTTCTCTTCCCGAGTCACTATACAACTATCATGTGCCTTGCTCCCTTGGGCTCTCAACCAAGAGAGTGTTGCCTCAAATTCTGAAATAGGAGGTAATTTTAGGTGGTACAAAGATATAATATTAATAATAACAAAAATTAAAGTAAATTTACATTGAGTATATCATAGGTGCCTCATACAGTACTAGTGCTTTATTATTCACTCTGTAGCTCTAAGATATAGATACTATTTTTATCCCCATTTCATAGATGACAAAAACTCAGGCTGAAAGGGATAAGACACTATTGACCCAAGGTCAATAGTTAAGAAGGCAGTGGAGCAAGGACTTGAACACAGTGTGCTTGAATCCAAAGTCTGATCTATTAGCAGCTAAGCTAGCACAGCTTCATTCCAGGTGCCCTTTGAATTGCCTGGAGATTAAAAGAAATAAGCATGAGGGTATGACTCTCTAACCTTGAGGACAACAGCCTAGAACACCTAAATTGATCTGGGTTACTGCTATTAGAGATTGGCAAATTAACACCATTTCTTTCTTTCTTTCTTTCTTTCTCTCTCTCTCTCTCTCTCTCTCTCTCTCTCTCTCTCTCTCTCTCTCTCTCTCTTTTTCTTTCTTTCTTTCTTTTTTGGCTTTAACTTTAATTTTTTAATTTGGAGGGGATGGGTAAATGTACAACTAATGGGTGCAGAGCACGCTGTCACGGGAATGGGCATCCTTGTACCTCTGGCTTGGGAGGCACAAGGCAAGATATGTAACCAAAATATTTGTACTACTGTAATATTCTGAAATAAAAACAAACAAAAAAATTAATAAAAATACCACAAATACCTAGGGACTAAACTAATAAAACAAGGAATTAGAGCTATATCAGAAAATTAAGAGAGATTTCTAGGATATATTTTTAATGAAAAATGGTAATATTTATTTATTTGCTTGTTTGTGTACTTATTGATTCATTCCTGCCCACCTGTCCTCTAGCCCAGGGCCTGGTACAGGGTGGTTATCATGGGTGACCTAGAAAGGAAAAGTTGATACAGAAGAGAAGCAGGACAGGCAGAAGAGAATTGGGGAAATAGGATAATAAAAGACTGACTTTCTAGAAACATATCCCAAAAGATATATAGCGTGCCTGAAATGATCTCATCCATGTCAACAATATACCTGTGTGGATGTGTACATAAAGAGGATGCAAAAATGTCAACAAGTGGTTAATGAGATCATTTTAGGGTAAAATTTCAAGTGAGTTTTTAGGCCCCTTCTTATATTTCTATGTTTCTATTCTATTTCTATATTTCTTATATTTCTATGCATTTCTGTTCAAATTATTCTAAACAACATGTGCTAACTATGTAAATCTAAACAACAATAAACCTGTTTTCACAGTGAGGGAAAAATATACCAGTGGAGGAGAAGGAATTTCAGAGGTGGTTGATTCTTAGCTGCACAAATACGTTTCCACCCTCTCGAATGTTGAAACAGAGAACATTTTTCTAATAGGACAGCGAAATACGAGGCTATTATTTACAATGGAAGAACACTAAAAACAATAGAATGATTCTATTCTTTCCCCTCAAGGAAGTACTTGGTTTTTTAATGCCATTGTTCCTCAGAGGGAAAAGATAATTTCAGACTCATATAAATCTTTCAGTGACAAAATTCATCAAATTAGTGGGAGAAATAAGTTGCTGAACAAACATATAAAAATAAGAAATAAAAACAAGGACTCTTTCATGATTCAGTAACAGTTTATGCAAATAATACTTTCTATTCATTTTTTTACTCATTTATTTATCCACTCACTTAATAAACATATTTTATCATTGCCTCTGTCACAGGCACTGAGCTAGTCTTCAAAAAGGAAAGGGAAAAAAATTGTCCCCTTCATCAGTAATCTCAGAGTTTTGTAATCTCAGTAATCTCAAGAAACATCCAAATTAAAATAGTATGATATAGAGTAAAAAGGTAATATGTAAAGGAGGAGTAGTTAACTCACCTTGGATGGAGAAAGTGAGAAAGAAAAGAAAAAGAGAATAGTCAGGGAGAAGCATTTCCGAAAGAAAGCAATATCTGACCCTATCTTGAAACCTCAACGTGGATTTGCTAGAAAAAGAAATGAGAAAGAAGCATTCCAAGCAGAGGTAACAACACATGCAACGGCACAGAGTTTGGTAAAACATATGATGCTTTGGGAAAATGTAAGTGGTTCAATATGTTAAAAGCAAAAATCACACAAGCGATGCAAACACTACAAAGGCAGGAAGCAAACAGGAGCTGGATCATGAAGAGCATCATATACCAACCCAGGGAGTCTGAGCTTTATCCTATGAGTCAAAAAATAATCCAAAAAACAAAAAGCTACTAAAGGATTTTTAAGAGGGAGAGGCATGATTACATATGAATTTTAGCAAAATCACACAGAGATTGCAGAAAGTGGATTGAAAATGGGAAAGGCTGGAGGCAGAGAGACCGGCTAGAAAGCCGTCATTTTGTTCCTGGTTCCTGAAATGGAGGGTGGGAAGTTAAGCTGTGGATGGAGGATAGAGTTGGTGTGATGAGAAATGGAGGGTCATTAGAATCTAAAATTGGTATAATTTTGAAGAGCCATTAGATGCAGGAGCTGAGAAAGAGAATGAGAATGGAAATAAAGTCTCTGGTGTGGATAAGGAGAAAGCGACATCATTCTGAGATGACAAATACAGAAGAAGCAGCAATTCTGAGAGAGATGAGAACGTATTTCATGGGCTGCCTTGAGTCAGGAGCTTCTGCTGGAGATGAGCAGTGGCAGTTAGAAATGCCAAGCAGAGTTTCTATTGAGAACCCTGAAAGGCAATGACATGCAACTCAAATCAGGAATGAGGAATAAGAAGAATCTGCCAAGTAATGTGAGATGAGGAAGGGTCACAGGAAGACAAATTAGAAGAAGGAGAAGGAAGGGGACAGGGTAGAGGGGAGGGAGGGGAGGAATGAGTGATAAATGAAGCAATTAAACTTTTCCCTAGCCTCTGTCTGAACCATCAGATGTGAAGTTTTCAAAGAACTATTTGTAACTGCTCTGTTCTTCAGAGGCAGAATGAGTTATTAATCTTTTCTAATTGGAACCTGATTTTCCTCAGGAATTCTGCAGTTCAGGCTAACAGGATTTTATAATACAAAAGAGTGTAATGAGTCTGGGATGACTGTTTTAATGCTACATGGGTCACTTCTTTAATAACCCAAGTCCTGCTCCCACCCTTCCTCCTCTACACTGTCTAAGCCACCTTATCCCAGGGCAAAGCCCAGGTTTTAGGGCCCTGAAATTTCCCATAAAAACTATCCAGGGAAACAATGGTGTTATGGACTGAATGTTTTATGTCCCTCAACATTCATATATTGGAGTCCTAAACCCCAATGTGATGGTAGTTGAAGTTGGGGCCTTCAAGAGGTAACAGGGACTAGATGAGGTCATAAACATGAGGCCCTCATGATGGGATTAGCGCCTTACAATGGGAAACACCAGAGAGCTCTCTCTCTCTCTCTCTCTCTCTCTCTCTCTCTCTCTCTCTCTCTCTCTCTCTCTCTCTCTCCATATACTCACACAAAGAAGAGGTCATGTCAGCACATAAGAGAGATGGCAGCTGTCTATAAACCAAGTGAAGAGGCCTCAGAATGAAACCTTCCTTGCTGGCACCATGATTTTGGACGTCCCCGTCTCCAGAACTGTGAGAAATAAATTTCTTTGTTTATGACATGCAATCTATGGGATTTTATTATGGTAGTCCAAATAGACTGAGATAAATGGGCGCCACAGGTGCCAAGAACACCACACAGAGGATTTGTGTCTCAATCTGATCCATGTCTGTGATCACCACCAAACCCAACAGAATTCAGGTGCCTTCATCAGATGTCTCTATCATCTTCTCCCTCCTTCACTGACTCTTTCCTAAGCTGAGGAGTTGGGAGGGAGGCCAGACGACAGACCAGAACACAAAGATATTTTCAGGAAAAGAACAAGCCCTCAGGGGAGACCAGCTGCACTTAAGGCCAAAGAGAATGATGGGGAAAGTTTCATAATACAAAGTCTTGGGGCAAAGAGAAGATGCAAGCTAGATTCACCAGTCCTTAGCCACTCACACACCTGCACATACCTCAATGGCACCATCCCTAAACACAAAGGCTAGTGAAAAATGCATCAAAAATGTGTGTCACAGCATGAATCCCAAGACTCAAGTCTGGAGTAGAGAAAACTATGGGCAGATGTATTCAACACCATACAATCCATCAAACCCAGTCATTTGATGTTGGTGGATGGTATGCATTAATTAAGTCTTAAGTGTACAATATTAAGTTTAAAAGGGATGATTTTCCCCATCTGTACTTTAGCTTCATACATTTTATCATTTCATAGCAGTAGTCCACTTAGGTTATGTTTCTATAATTAATCCAAATCAAAGATGAATTAATTACCTTTCACGACATAATTCAAAGCAGAGCCTAATTCATTAATTTAATAAATTAATATTTCCCTCAATTTATTAATTTACTGAATGTTGTTCCCTTCCATAGACATTAACCGGAATTTCATCTTTAGCTACATTTTGTAAGCAGCAGGCTGACATTGAACAGGATAATCTGCTCTTGAATCAACATTTGTTGAAAGTAATGTAACCTCAGGACCAGCTCAAACTGATTAACCATTGCTTAAGTTGTTACAGATGGTACACAGCCAAGATTGCAAGACATGTAGCCTGGCATGCACAATGGAAAAAGCTTTAACCTCCCAAATATTAACACCAACAGCCTGGCAGACTGGCTGCATTGGCATCATCTAAGACTAGTTAGAAATGACATAAAAGCTTGACCCCACCCCCTACACCCTCACTCTCCAGATCAGAGAGCTAGATTTGAGCATTGCTTCCTGTCTCCTTGTCAGTTAATTTGCAATGAAGCTTTTTTTTTCTCAAAAGCCAGTGCCATGGTATTGGCTTCTATGTATGTCTGAAAGTGAGCCCATTTCTCAGTAACAGTAACTCAAGTTATCCAGCAACTTGAATACATTTTAAAAAGTAAATCTGATGGGGATGCTCAGATCTATTCTATCTCTTTATTAAATAGCACTTTTAGTGCTTCGTGAAATTAGCATACCCAAGTACGCCTGGTGCCTCTCTTTGTATATTTTCAAAAACAAAGAGTCCTGTTGCATTGCTAGCAGGATCTTCAAAGAGTAGTCGGTGCACTCACCATCTCTTATATAGCTATTCTCACCTCCACTCTTTCTGGAGATGTACTTCTTTTTAGAGACACGAGAAAAGTAAATCTTAGTTGAGTCAAAGTGCACTTGCGAGATAAAGAGGGACTCTTAGCAAGATGAAAGTCTTCTAGGTCACCTGCTACCACTTCCCTTATTTTTAACACTAGTTTTCAGCTTAGAAATAAATATGTCCAACTAAAGAATAAATCCCAGCACAGACAATTTACCTGCAATCCCTATCTATAGGTACTGAAGCAAAAGTCAATGAGACATATTGTCAGCGATCTAAGATAAATGAAAGAAAATTATTCATTGCACATCTTGCCAATGCTCAGGCTTTGATAATCAATAATTGAATTTAATTGAATAATTGAAACAAGCATGTAAGGTTATGTAAGAAAGGGGAGAACCTCCTGGGAGATGGCATCAACAGTGGGAAAATGTCAGCCTTCTGTCTTTACCAGGTGCTTAATAAATGTTGGGCACTTGTTAAGTAACATAGATGTATTATTTCATTTACTTCTTATAACAAGCATATAATGTGGTCACTAATGTTATTTCCTTTTAATATATGAGTAAACTGAGGCTTAGAGAGTTCAAGCAGCTTGACTAGGTGACAAGTCAGTCTAAATTCAAATGCAATCAGTGTGATTGCTAACAGAGTATGAGTTCATCTAATCCTCATTTTCAAACCATACTCACTTGAGGAATTGGGGTTTGTGGTGCGAAGGAGAGAGAGACCCACATAACTATTCAGTGAGAGGACCGGTTCCTGATATTCTGCACAATGGCTATGTGCCCCGGAGGGAGTGAGAGACTGGGGCTGGCGGTGCCGTCCCCTTCCCCACAGGAGGAGCACCAAGCATGCAGCTCCGGGTGTCGTCCCAGTGTTCAAAGCTTCAGTTTTTCATACAACATGGTCCCTAAAGTCAAGCCAATAAACAAACAAAAAGGCCGTCAGTCCCTATCCAAGAAGAAAAGCTGGCTGCCTTGGAGAGATCAGAGAAGGTCTGTTGGTCCCCACTGTGATGTCCTGCCAGGGCACTCCCAAAACCGGTTTTCACCCTCTTCTCATGAAGCTCTTGGAGAATTTAACGTCCCAGGAGAAGCTCCCTCTGCTTCCAGGCCCCACACACTCTTCTATCACAGAAGCCACAAGCTCATCTCAGGTACTATCTCAGCTTAGGGTTCCCCAGAAACAGACACTGAGAAAAGAATTCTAGTAAATATGGTTCGTTTCAAAGGTCATCCCAGAAGACACAAACAGTGGGGAGAGGGGAATGAGGCAGGGAAGGGAAAGCTGGTAAAAGGTGACTTTTCAAGCAAGTTCCCACGGTAGGTAACTGGTGATTAATGCCACAGAAAAGATCTGGAGCCAAGGCAAAAGAGATTTCTCAAGAGTTATTCCCCACAAGGGATGTAGGGGCTAAGAGGCCCCTTGTACACTAACATTTTCATTGGTTACTGCATAGAGGAGTTCCTTAATTTCCTGGAACTGCCACTGTCCCATGTCCAGCTTCCACAGACAGCGTCAAGCAGAGATGCATGTGTTGGTACTTGGAAGCTCAGAGAGCCTGTACCACAATGTCCTGAGCAGGGCACAGACAGTGTCTGCCTCAGGTGACTTTTTTCCCAATCACATATAATGCAGTATTGATAATAACTTCATAATACTCTATTGATAATAACTTTAATAAATGAAGGTTTGGATAACTAGTGTTCAATCAATTTTAAAATATAAATAATTCCCTTTCACATGGATAGGATTTTTGCCCCCAAAACCATTCTCAATGTTTTCCCAATGTTGAATGGCCAAAAAAATTTTTTTGTATTTGGTTGCAGTCAGTATATTTACAGAAAGGCAGATAGATGGATAGAATTCCATATAGGAGAGAGGTGATAAAAACAGATGCCAAGACCATTGCAGGGCAAGAGACAGGAAACAAATTGATAGGCAAGAGGTTAGACACAGATATAGACACACACAGATAGCAATGCATTTCCCCTCTCATTTTATATTTTCTCCTATTCTTTAGCTTGGGGAAGCAGAAATGGCAAGATCTTTAGAAAAATAACTGAGTTTGAATAACTTCTTGATCAAATACTAGTAAGGGGTAATCAATTTATCAAACTTCTCTGAGCCCCCTCCCTTACCCTTTATGTAAAGAAGACAATAATAGCTCTCTCATCGGGTTATTGTGAGAATAAATGTAAAATGCCTAAAACAATGGAGCTGCCCATTTCAATTCAGCAAACCTGCAACAAACCTGTCTTAGCATTGGGTATGCTAAGGCATGTTTTAAGGTAGCTCTACCTGTATGCGTTTTAGTGGTGGCAGTAGTAGTGAAGGTGACAACAATGTACTTCTCACTACTCAAATATTAGATGCAACATCACTTCCACACTCAGTCTGTCTTCACTTCCAGATCTTGCATGGCCAATTTTCTTTCTGGCTTCTCAGCAGCATTTCTCTTTTATTGTCAGAGTAACAATATCACGATGAGAAATAAAGAATTTATTGGAAGAATATGTACTTTCCTCCCAGGCAATTGCTTTCCTGGAGTTAGAATGTTAAGAAGTGCACAGGTGGACCGTCCGGAGTGACCTTCACCTATCTTGCGAACATCACAACTACCTTCCACTTTCCTAAAACGATAAAATCCCAAACTTGCAGAGTGACTGACATTTTATTTGGCTATAAAAAGGATTTCTGTGTGGTGCTTTTTTTCTTTTTTATTGCATATTACTTTGTCTTTGGAAGTAAAAATATGTCTTTATTAATCAGATTTTGGACATATACTATATATCAAATAAAAAATCACTCATTTTAAATGCACAGTTTGATGAGTTTGGGCAAATGTACACAGTCATGTAACCTCAGGCACAATAATAACATACAGCATATTTCCTTTACCCCAAAAAGTTCTCTCCTGCAGTCAGTAACTTTCTCCATGCCAATTCCAATCACAGATCCACTCTCTACTGGTTTCACATGAAAAGAATCTGTAGCCTTTTGTGTCTGGCTTTTCAGCCGTAGCATGCTTTTGAGATTCATTCATGTTGCTGCATATAGTACTGTATTGCATGCATACACTAAAATTTGTTTAGCCATTTATCAGTTGATGGAGAGCCTTTTGCAATACTTAGCTATAATGAATAAAATTGTTATGAGTATGTGCATATAAGCATTTGTGTAGATATATGCTTTCATTTCTATTGGAGAAATACACAGGAGTGGAACGGGAGACATATGATACATTTATTTAAAATTTTATTAAAATTTTTCAAACCATTTTCCAATCCAGTTGTACCATTTTGCACTACCACCAGCTATGTATAAGGGTTCCATTTACTCTGCACATTAACTGTCACTTAATGTAGTCAGGCTTTCAAATTTTACCCATTCTAGTGGATGTGTAGTAGTATCAAGTGACTTTGATTTGCATTTCCCTAAATGGCTAATGATGATGAGCTTCTCTTTAAAGTGTTTATTTGCCATTTTTATTCTTGCTTTAGTGAAGTGTATTTTCAAATCTTTGGCCTTCTTTAATTGGGTTACATGGTTTCTTCTAATTTGGGGAGGGGTTCTTATTATTGAGTTGAAATATTCTCTATATATTCAGAATCAAGGCTTTTATCATATAAGTGTCTTGGAAATGTGATTTTGTTTTGTTATGTCATTTTTCTAACTATTTCAATCAAAGAACAAAAGTTTTTACTTTTGATAGAGTCCGATTTATCAATTTTTATGGCTGATTCTTTTTCTGCCCTATTTATAAAATCTTTGCCTATCCCAAAGAAGGTTACCAAGATTTTGTCCTAGGTATTCTTCTAGAAATTTTATAGTTTCATCCTTTATACTAGATCTATGTTCCATTTTGAGTTAATTTTTAATGTGTATTTTGTGAGGGAAAGAGTTAAATTTTATATTCTTGTATATGGATGTCCAGTCAAATTGTTTCAGCACAATTTGCCAAAAGGAATTATCTGGGCAACTTTGTAAAATAAAAAAAATGGCCATACATGTGAGGATCTACTTCTGAACTCTCTATTCAATTCCATGGATTTACATATTTATGCCTAAGCCAATATCATACTCTTAATTACTGTAGCTTTACAGTAAGCCTAGAAATCAAGTAGTTTAGGTCATCCTGCTTTTTATTTTCAAAATGATTTAGCTATTCAAAATCCTGTGTGTTTCCATATAAATTTCAGAAAGATTTTGTCAATTTTTGCAAAAATCTTATGAGATTTTTGTTGGGATTGCATTGAATCATTAGGTCAATTTGGGAAGGATTGACATCTTAACAATATTAAGTCCTCTAGTTCATGAAAACAGTATATTCCTAAATTTATTCAGCTCTTCTTTAATCTTTTTTCCTCCTTCTTGACCATTTATTATACATTTTATTGAATTCTCATGTTTAATTGAATGTGTTAATAGTTCTAAAACAATGATATATAGTAGAGATAGCGGATATCTTTTCAAGTCCTGATCTTTGCAAGAATGCCTCTAGTGTCTACTACATGTTAAGTAAGAGGCTGGCTTTAGGACTAAAATACATGCATTTTTATCATGTTAAAAAATATCTGATTAAACAATTATAAAATTTGGAAAAAATATAAAAAACAATTAAAGGGTATTGAAATGTCAAAAAAAGTATTCATCAATTCTTAATTTCCTGAGTTTTTAATTAGAAAGGGGTATTGTCGGCCGGGCACAGTGGCTCACCCCTGTAATCCTAGCACTCTGGGAGGCTGAGGTGGCAGGATCGCTGAAGGTCAGGAGTTTGAAACCAGCCTAAGCAAGAGCAAGACCCTGTCTCTACTAAAAATAGAAAGAAATTAATTGGCCAACTAAAAATATAGAGAAAAAATTAGCCAGGCATGGTGGCGCATGCCTGTAGTCCCAGCTACTTGGGAGGCTGAGGCAGGAGGATTGCTTGATCCCAGGAGTTTGAAGTTGCTGTGAGCTAGGTTGATGCCACGGCACTCTAGCCAAGGCAACAGAGTGAGACTCTGTCTCAAAAAAAAATAGGGGGATATTGCCTTCTGCTGAAGGTTTTTTTAGCACACATGGAGACAATCACATGACTTTTTTCCTAGGTCTATTTACATGAATGTTATATTAATAATATTTCTAATATTGAGAAAATCATGCATTCATAGAGTAAATCGTGGCTTGTTATTTTCTTAATGTGGTATTGGATTCTGTTTACTAATATTTTATTTAGCACTTTTGCATCAATATTCATTTCAATATTCAAAGTTCTATTGGATAATAATTTTCAATATCAGTTATTTCTGAATGATTTTTCTTCTTCAGTGATTCTAATATTATGAATATTTTACTTTCTTTGCTTCTATCACATTTCTATCACTTTTTCTTTTAATCCATTTTACTTTTATATTTATCGATTTTTTATTCCCTTGCTTATTTTCCTGACTTTTATCAATGCCCCTCATTAAATTTCTAAGTCTACATTCCCTTGGGCACCTTGCAATAACTTAATCTTTATTTCTGAGATAATTTTGTCTTTCTCTCTATTTCTTTCCTGTTTTCAATTAACTCTTTTAATTTCATCCTGTTTTAATTCATTTCTATTTTAATTTTTAAGTTTTAGATTCAAAGTGGTTTCTTACATCAAAATGTTTGAGTATATATAATTCAGTTTGTAGTGTTGAGTTACAGTTTTCTTCTACTTCATGGTGTATTTTGAAGTGCATTGGATCTCTTATGATTTTTTAAGAATAAGTATGAATTTGTTCATTTTTTTCTTTTAATTTTTATGATATTTCAGATATAGTGTTTTTCATCCTTATAGGCTCTATTGTAGTCTTCTTTAAATTATTATTTCAATGGATTTAGGAGTACAAGTGGTTTTTGGTTATATGGATGAATTGTATAGTGGTGACATCTGAGTTTTTAGTGTACCCATCACCCGAATAGTGTACATTGTACCAAATAGGGTCTTTTATATACTTTCTATATCTCTATCCAATATGTTCATGTTTTCCCTTATATTCTTGAGTCTATTTTTTATACTTATAATAGATGCTACAAGTTTCTTGTCTGCTAATACCATTATATTTGTCATTTCTGGATATGTTTCTATTTATTATTTTCCTCGTTATGGTCATATTTTTTCAATTCTTTGCTTACATGATGGCATTTCCTTGAATAGCTGACATTGTTAATTTTACCCTATTAAGCATCAGATTTTTCTAAATGGCTTTAAAATGTACTGGATGTTGTTCCAGCACACAGATAAGTTACTTGAGAATGATTTTGGCAGTTTTGCAACTTGCTTTTAAGCTTTTTATTGAAGACTCAAACTTTTAATCACCATGCTATATAACACATATCACATTTTATGATTTCAAATAATAACTCCGACTTATAGAACTCTAGGAGATGAGAAAAATCTCAGGGAGAGAGTTCAGAGGCTTGTGTGATACACAAGATAAGAGACAATAACAACCTCTAATGGCACTGGGGGTATAGAGAAATTTATGCAAAAAGTGAAGGCACAAGCATTTTAACGTGCATTTGCTCCTTCCTGGAGCATAAATATCCCTTGGTTGACTCACTGATTTTATTATATAAATCACAAGCTATCTCTCTTCCTATTCAGATTCTTTTCCTATACCTTTAAATTTAAGAAGGAGAGCTAGAAAAGTCTGGGGCTGAAGATTTTCTGTGTTCCAAGTAAGCCCACTTTCCACATCTTGGCTTCACATGTCACTTCCCAACCAGATTATCTGTTCCATAAATGAAATGTAATGTATTCTTCCTTTCTTGCACCAACAACCTAAATCATATTTTTCTTCATGGAAAACTTTATAAGGGAAATTAGCTACACCAGATTCCTTCCCATGGCTATTCTTTTGAGAAAACTGCATGACCTCTTCCCAAGACTCAGAGAAAAACATCTCCTTGGTTTGGCAGGATTTTCTGGCTTTATCTGGTACCTGACCTTAGGAAAGGGCAGGCATAACCTGCTTGAAGAGTATTCCATGTATAGGACTTAAAGCATGACCAGATCTGCCCAGGCATACCTTTCATGTTGTTACATTCTGTTTGCATCATGAATTAATTTGCTTCCACAATATAATATGTAGATACCAATTTGCAATATCCCTGGGGACATTATTCAGTGTCACACTTTAGTGCCACTATAAACAGTATTTATGATGGAGTCACCAACTTTTCTTTTTCTGCTCAAAGAATTCAAATCATAAGGCAGAAGGTAAACCAGCCACTTATTTTTGGCACATATTATTTTATCCCTATAAAAATTTTTCACCCCTATTCATTGACCCCCATCCCCCACAAGAGTTCTCATATATGTGGGTTATTACAGAGGCCACCATGCATAGAAGCAACCAGAAACCACTTATTGAGGATTGGAAAGCTTGGGTGTGGTGTGCACCATCTGGGGGATGGACACACTTGAAGGTCTGACTCAGATGGAGTAAAGGCAATATATGTTACCTAAACATTTGTACCACTGTAACATGCCAAAATAAAATAATATTAATAATAAAATAAAATTGACCAAAGAAAAAAGGTTGGTTATCTTGGTGAATACCTCCAGATGCTTTTGTTGACTACAAAGTCATAGCAAAGAATTTGGGAAAAGGAAGGGGAATTCTACATCAAAATGGGTTTATGGTGAAGGCTGAAGACCTAGGGCCTCTGTAAGGATCCCACCTATGCCTGTAGATATTTACCATACAAGGGCTCATAGCCGAGGGGACAAGAGGACTGAAATCTATCCCTACTCCCCTTGACAATCCCTTGAACCCATGGGACTGAGTCAGGCTGGAGGGGGAGCCCTTCCCTAATTTACAAAAAGGCACCATCCGGGCTAGCAGAAGCCACAGACCTCAAGGTCCAATTTTTAATTTAATTGTGAACTTGCTAAAGTATAAGAAAGGCTTTTTAAATTAAAGAGGAAAAATAAAACACTTTAAATTTCTTAAGCAGAAAAGAAAATTCGTTAAAGAATACAGGAACATATCATTAAGCCAAGGGCAGGATGATGACTGGATCTCAGAAACCTTGGATCCAGCATGATAATCCCCTCTGTCTCTTGTCTCTCTCTTATCTCTCTCTCTCTCTCTCTCTCTCTCTCTCTCTCTCTCTCTCTCTCTCTCTCTCAGCCTCATTCTTTTCTATTACTGCAGAGTAGCCTGCTGTACATAGCCAAGAATAACTACTGCCAAGAGCTTCTCAGGCTTGTATTTTACAGCTTAGTACCAGAGGAAGACTGGCTTAACATTATTCTTGCTTCCAAGTCCAAATTCCTGGGCAAGAGACTTATTGGTCCAGTGTGGTATTCACTCTTGGAGCAACGAAGAGTGATCACATGAAAAAATATATATAATTATTTAGAAACCATATAAGAAGCAGTCAGCTGGGAGTGTGGGGAGAGAAAGACTTCCAGAAGAATAGGAATACTTTCTCTTCCGACACTCAGACACAGCAGTAAGTGTTCATTAAAATTACACAAAAAGGGAAGGCTCCAATTATTATACATAATTGAATGTGCCTCCTTAAAAAGCAAAATCAAAAAAAAGTGTCATCCTACGCATAATGGCCAAAAAAATATTGTTCCTATAGTCCTGAATCTCAAATCCCAATCTGAACAGTTTTCTTCCTATATTTAACCCTATTTAATTCCATAAAGTTTACTGCATATCTCCTTTCCTCCAAAAAGCCATACACAAGTATCATATACTTCAGTGATCTACTTCTTGCCTCCACTGACAATCTGATTCATGTTATATCCCTTTGTCAGCTCCTGCTTTTATTTGTTAATTATTGTATATATACAGCTCATCTCCTTTTCTGGATTTTAAGATCCTTAAATATTTTTATAACAATAATGGCTCACATCACTAACAATTAAACATTACCTTTCTTCTATCCCATGTAACTTGCAGAACAAGGCTGTAGTCATAGTAAGCACGTTTGGGTACAGACCTTGGGAAAATTGAATTTAGCATTACCTATTCAAAGCATACCGGCAGCCCCACAGCAAACAGATCAAATGAGTGGCAGGGTTACTGATTCTTTCCTGAGACATGCACTGAATAATATGCTAAGAAAAACTCTCAAGACACCAAATAATATGTGAAGCAAAGACCTCAAGTGTTTGTAAAATATGTGGTAGCACTTCATGCCCCATAAAATGCTGTACTGATAATGAAGTAAGAGCAAGAATACAATTATCCCATTTTTGTTTTTCTCTGCTTAAAGAAATCCCAAAGGAAAAGAAAGTTCAGAAGATTTACAGAAAGAAACATTCTTTCTATAAAACAACAGAAATTTGTGATTCAACCTGGATTTGCAAATCTGAGACCTGTTAACTAAGGTGTAGAAGATGAGTAGCAGGAATCACTAATTTGCATTAACTGAATGACCATCATTTTGAACGTGTGAAAAAGAAAGACTTGCAAGGCATATTTAAAGACACAATAACTAGAACCTGATTAACTAACTATTATGGGAAAATAGTCTACAGAAAGCACCATGTTTAGTGAACTCATCACAAAGATTTTACATTAGTATACTTATTGTTAGGATTTTTTAAAATGCACCAGAGTGTGGCCGGGCGCGGTGGCTCACGCCTGTAATCCTAGCACTCTGGGAGGCCGAGGCGGGTGGATCACTCAAGGTCAGGAGTTCAAGACCAGCCTAAGCAAGAGCGAGACCCCGTCTTTACTAAAAATAGAAAGAAATTAATTGGACAACTAAAAATATATAGAAAAAATTAGCTGGGCAAGGTGGTGCATGCCTGTAGTCCCAGCTACTTGGGAGACTGAGGCAGAAGGATTGCTTGAGCCCAGGAGTTTGAGGTTGTGGTGAGCTAGGCTGACACCATGGCACTCACTCTAGCCTGGGCAACAAAGCGAGACTCTGTCTCAAAAAAAAAAAAAAAAAAAATGCACCAGAGTGAAAATGGATTTTAAAAAATAAGACAACTTCCCCCTCATATTTGTTTACATTGTTTCTTGAATTTAATTCTCATTCTGTTTTCTCATATTTGTGCAGTTTAGCAGTCTATTCTCATGGAAACTTCATGTGACTTTTCACCCCTTTCACAGATGAAAAAAATGAGACTTAAAAAAGGTTCCTCATTTGTCAAAGGTAGGGCAGATAACTAATCTGAATTGCAGAGATTCTAAGTCAGTGAAGTCTGAATAAATATAATTTTACTTTGCTTTTTTGGAATTTTGTTGTTGTTGTTGTTTTGCTTTCTTTTTCCTGAGAGACATATACACTCATAAATCAAAAATTGCAAAGAGAAAAAAGAAAAGGTAAACCCTTCTTACCTCTGTATTAATTCCCTAAACTCTTAAAGACAATATTTATGAAGGATTTGGGGGAAGAAAGACAGAGAAGAGGGGGCAGTCCATCCCTGCTGATATTGGCTGGGTTAAATTGTCGTGTAAAATGTATTAATTCTTTCATTGTTTTTGCTCTTCCAATTTGAAAGAAATTATGTGTGTATGTATATATTATATATTATTTTCATTTCAATAAAATAATGCTATTTTTTCCATGTCTATCTTGCAAGAGCAGATAATTAAAACCAAATTGATCTTTTCAAATTTCACCCAGAATCGCCTCTCTTTCCTGTCTCCTTTGGCTGCTACAGAGCGATGTTTTTGGAGGAAATTAGATTCACTGTTTGCATAAACCAATGTATTTAGCTGGTGGCTCTGCAAGTCCAATTAACTGTTCTAACAATATGGGTGAAATAAGGTGATGGTTATGTTTCTAGTAAATTAGAGTTGTTTTGATTGAACACTCCCTCTGGTGATCGTATTTAAAGTTAAGAAAACATAGCACTGCAACATAGTTCATAGGATGGGAGAGGATGCCTGGGGGAAAGGAGAAGAAAAATACCTAGGTCATGGTATGAAGTACACGACCTCTGATTTACATATAAGCACAAAGAGAAGACTTATTTGCACACATTTTAAAAATTTCACATTGAAATACATCTTTATTATCAATGTTATTACTGCCTCATTATGAAAAATAATATTGATGCCAAACAAAATCACAAAAGTCAAAGGAACACAGAGTAGAAAAGGAGTAGATGGGCATTCCAATGCCAGCTCTGCTGCTAGTTAAGTCACAGTCTCTCCTAGCTTACTTTTCCTTGCTGCTCTCAAGCAACTTACACTTGGCAAAACAAAGTGCTTCATATAAAAGATGAAAATAACCATTTGCTAGGTACTGCTCCAGAAACACCATTAACTTGTTGATCTTCATAACAACACGAAGAATTAGATATTATTTATTTCTACTTTACACACAAGGAAACTGAGGCAAAGAAAGATTCGGAAAATTTACAAGGTCTTTCTGCTGGTTTAAGTATCAGAGCCAGGTTTCAAGCCCAGTGGGCCTCTGAGCTTATGCACTTAACTACTGCTACAGGCTACAATGTCCAAAAACTGAGACAAGTTCAAAGAAGGGAAAGGTAGGATAATTATTTACTGAGGATAGTTCAGCATTAAAGTAGCAAGAGAAGGTTCCACATCATAAGAAGACAGTGAGACAAATCTTGAAGGATGAGGAGTATTGGATGGATGGTGGAGTGGGTGTTGGCTGTAGAATGAAGGAGGCAGCAGGTATAGGTGGCAGGAGGGAAGAACCTAGGTGAACTGCAGTGAGAGATGGGGCTGGGCAGGTCAACTGTGGAGCACTTTACTATGTTAAAAACTTCCCAAGGGAAAGTGCATAACTACATGCAGAAGAATTAAACTGGATCCCTACCAGTTTACCATGCATTTAAAGTTTCCAAAAAGCATTATCAATAATGGCAAATTCATAAAATACTTTTCCAAAGTATGCCATAGTACTGGCATTTTCTGTCAAACTTAAA
>CAUYRT010020163.1:0-12333 GCA_963574885.1 Lepilemur ruficaudatus
GAAATTAATTGGCCAACTAAAAATATATGTAAAAAATTAGCCGGGCATGGTGGCGCATGCCTGTAGTCCCAGCTACTCGGGAGGCTGAGGCAGGAGGATCGCTTGAGCCCAGGAGTTTGAGGTTGCTGTGAGCTAGGCTGATGCCATGGCACTCTACAGCCTGGGCAACAGAGTGAGACTCTGTCTCAAAAAAAAAAAAAAAAAATCTATATATCTATCTATCTATATCTATCTATCTATCTATATCTATATATATAGAATGAAAACACATACAGAGTACTCTAAGATCTCTATGTTGTCCTGGAAATGGTAAAAGTACTCTAAGTGGTAAAAGTGCTAACCTTGACTTTTAAAGTCAAGGATGTATATTGTGAACCCTGGGTAACCACCAAAAGAGCAGTATTAGGCTAGCAGAGGGGAAAAGACATGCTAGCAAAAGCACTCAAACCAAAAGAGGGCAATAGAGGAGACAAAAGGAAACATGGAAAAGATAAACAGAAAGCAAATAAAATAGACAATTTAAACTCAAACATATCATTAATGTTAAAAAAAGATATTTAATCTAACAAGATAACTTTAGTATAATTTTCTTCACCTAAGATTTGGATCTACCTTTCACTATAATTTTTTTTCTTTTTAATTTAAGATTCCCTTCTGTTAGTCTTAAAATCAATTGTTCTTAATAAGTATCTACTGCTCATCTCTTATATATTCTAAATCAGAAATAACTGTAAGCTTAACAGGAAAAAAAGATGAATATTAAAGTTCTTTTTATTTTGATATCGAAATATTAAAAATAAGCTAGGAAACACACACACAGAGTATTTTGATGGACATCATACAATTTCCATTAAACAAATCAGCTATTCTTGACCTTGAGGAATTTATAAGTTAAGATGAGCAAAAGAAACATGAAAAGTAATAGCTCTGAAGAGCATCTGATATTCCAAATATTCCAGGAACTTCTTATTTAGAGAAAATGACTGTTTTCATCATTGGTGACTCCAGTAAGAGCTTTCATCATCAGTGTTAAAGTTGCTCTGTTCAAGCAGTGAATTTCACCTGTGGTACATGGGAGAATCACCTGGCCAGCTTTTAGGAGCTATCAATGCCTAGGTGCCACCCCAGATGAACCCACATGAAATCTCTTGAGAGTATGGGACTCTTGGCCTTTTAAAAAATGGTCCTCAGGTAATTCTAATATGTAGCTAATAATTGCTCAGAGCAATGAAAATGTTACTTCCAGATACAAGTGCTTGCTCCCTGCCCCTTACTGTAAAATAAACAACATGGTAAAGATATTCCCTGAGATATTTAAACACATACCTGTGCTTGTACATCACCTTTTTCAGCCAGGAACTGGTAATATTGAATCAAATCTTCTTCTAGCATTCCACTATTCATTCCTGGATTCTCTACTTCGTCAGGCAGGCGTATTCTCTGTACTACTGAGCCTCCTGTTAGTGAGATATCGCTAGCAACTGAAACAGAGGGATAAAGTAAAAACACACAGGAAAGTCAGAAGGATTGCCCCACAGAGAAAAGTACAATTCCAAATTCCAGCTGCCAAACATTGACAGATATGATGTTAAAGGAAACTGTGTCTATAGCAGTCTACGTAATACAAAATAGTAATCTATTAATAAATCACACTTTTCTGTAAAATACTTAAAAGTAGAACCCAAAGCAAAATTAAAGAAAAAAGTACTTCTTAATCAACTAGTTTAAAGATGAGTCCACTTAAGAGAGCCAATCACAATATTTCAAATAGTACAATAAAAATAAATATATTTAAAATTAATTCTGTATTTTTTTCCCCTAAAAGGTGAAAGGAGAAAAACAGATACCGTGATTGGCAACAAGACGATAATGAGTCAGTGCAGATTCACAACTCTGGAGGACTCCAATGCCAGCCCAGTATCGGTAACCCTGTAAAACAAATTCAGGTGAGGAGACAGCAATTTCACATGCTACAGTGGCAATTTTTGGAGGGGAACAAATAAAGCCAACCATACTCAGAAATAAATAATTAAGTTCTTAGAGCAATCAAAATAGATGTTTGAACTTTATCTATGAATCATGTGCATTTTACCCATTAGATAAAATTACTTAGACACTCTCTCAGAACCAATTTTTATCTAATTTTAGATACAATTTTAACAAAACTTAATCTTCCAAACTAGCAAAGAAGTAACAAATTAGCAAAATAGAGAAAATGAGACTACTGGAAGCAGGCACCATAACACCAGCAATAAATGGCTTCCAAATACATGGGAAGATAGCAATTATAAAGAGTGGAAAATGGAAAGTAGACCTCTCTGGAGTCATTCTGCACAAATAACTTTATAAACTTCAACAATCTTTAGGGCAATATTGCATAACAACATGTATAATATTTAATGTTCTTAATCTGTAGCCACTATTTACAAAGATTGATAACTATAATCATAAAAAATTTCTATCAAAAATATTTAACATACATTTGCCATAAAAATGTTTCATATTTCTTAAAAATTCATCTGAAAGGAAGTTTTTAATTACTGTTTGAAGAATAAATGCTATCGTAGAATAAAACTGAAAAAATAAATAAAATCTATGATAATCCTATCTAAAAAGTGATTCTGACAATTCCAATGCAGAGAAAATAAAAGAAAGCCATTTATCATATCTTTATTTTTACAGGCAATCAGCCAAACTAATCATTGTAAAGAAAAATTATGGACACTACCAATTTTCATTCGCATGTAGATTCAATTTGTTATATCCATTAATAAGAATTTGAAGGATGTTCAACTGAATATTTGGTCTTAAGTAAGATAAGCAAATCCCAATCATGAAAGCTGGAATAGTTGTGGCCACTATAAACCACAAATTCTTTTGCTACTTGACATTATTAGTCTTCCACTCTAGCAGTACTTACCAAAACCATGTGGGCTATTAGATTGCCCCCAAGAGCACCAAAAGTGTAATATACAAGGGCCTGTGAAAGAACAAAAGATGCTTAACTGAACATAGGCACATATTTATTCAGCTCAAACACAATAAAGTTTTAATAGTATTACCTTTGCCTGACTTGAATTAACACCAAGTCCAGAGGCATAAAGAAAGCCAAGAGCCTGAAATAAAATAGTAAAAGTAAGAATTCTTCCTTCGTTGAAAGTTTATCTGACACACACACAGTTTTATGCACTATGAAAAGATGCAAGCATCTTTAAGTGCTAAAAGATTTGAATGCAACTATGCACTCTGTGGAATTAGAGAGCCTTAGAAATACATTCAGGGTTTTAAAAATTACACAATTAAATGTAAGTTTAAACAAGTCAAAAAGTTTAGCATGAAGATCAAATGACAATTTCATAAATATTAACTAGAAAAACAAAGGTGAACCACTTAAATATGAGTTCTGCTTTATCTTTATGAGCAGCCATTATGAAGATAAACAACTCCCCAGCAGTAAATCTACATATTTCTCTATTTACGCAGAGTGGCATACATTACGAAAAAGGACAAGAGATTACTAAGATAAACTAACGTACATATAAGAGGAGGCAGCAAGGAGTCAAGTTGAAGGGGTCAAGGGAAAAAGGTCAGTTTGCAATGCCACAACACACACAATTTTCTAAAAAAACACAACCAAGCAAATGATGCACTGGTAAGGTTTTCCTCTTTGCCTTCTGTGGATCATCCCTGACACGAAAGTACAAGATAAAGTTACAAAGGCAAATGTGGCAGAGACTGCTAGTGCTCCTGAAAAGCTACATTTCCCAGTCTTCCTTGTAGTTAGGTAGGATCATATGCCTGGGATGTGGCTGGAAGGGATATAAGCCATTTTTAGGCCTCACCCATAAAAACATCCCAGAGAATTCTCTGGCTCTCTCTTCTCTCTTCATGAGGGCTTGGAAGCTCTGTGTTCCAGATGGTGCAGCCACATGATGGAAGCAGCCCATGACCCAGAGTCACCGTTCAGAAAAGAGTGATGCAAACAGCAGAGCTGCATCAAACTTGGCATGAGCCAATGACTCTTTGTAGTGTTAAGCCACTGTGATTTGGGGGCTTTGTCTATTGCATCAACTAGAATTAATTTCCACAGAGAGAGTGTTCTGCAATGTAAAGTGCTATGGCATCATAAGGTTCTAATATTAGAGGGGAATGATACCGTGTAAAGTAAAACCATTCTTCAGAGCATAATATCTCTGAAGATAAAGAATGTAAGGCCGGGTGTGGTGGCTCACGCCTGTACTCCCAGCACTCTGGGAGGCCGAGGCAGGTGGATCATTTGAGCTCAGGAGTTTGAGACCAGCCTGAGCAAGAGTGAGACCCTGTCTCTACTAAAAAATAGAAAAAAATTCACTGGACAACTAAAAATACATAGAAAAAATTAGCTGGGCATGGTGGCACATGCCTGTAGTCCCAGCTACTTGGAAGGCTGAGGCAGAAGGATTGCTTAAGCCCAGGAGTTTGAGGTTCCTGTGAGCTAGGCTGATGCCACGGCACTCTAGCCTGGGCAATAGAGCAAGACTGTCTCAAAAAAAAAAAGAATATAGGCTGGGCGCGGTGGCTCACACCTATAATCCTAGCACTCTGGGAGGCCGAAGCAGGCGGATCGCTCAAGGTCAGGAGTTTGAAACCAGACTGAGCAAGAGTGAGACCCCGTCTCTACTATAAATAGAAAGAAATTAATTGGCCAACTAAAGATATATAGAAAAAATTAGCCGGGCATGGTGGCGCATGCCTGTAGTCCTAGCTACTTGGGAGGCTGAGGCAGTGGGATTGCTTGAGCCCAGGAGTTTGAGATTGCTGTGAGCTAGGCTGACGCCATGGCACTCAGTCTAGCCCGGGCAAGAGAGTGAGACTCTGTCTCAAAAAAAAAAAAAAAAAAAAAGAAAAAGAAAAAGAAAAAGAAAAAGAATATAGATGTAAATTTTAAATAGATGGATTTATTCAAAGAAGAGAAAAAAGCCCTGAAAACAAAGGGGAGCAATTAAGATATAATCTGTTCATAAACAAAAACCGAGAATGTGACAGAGCTACAGAGTCATTAGGAATTCAATTCTACAGAAAGCAATTGTTATGATTCCTGTTACTGCTTAAATAGTCCAAAAATAGACTTTCTCTGTGATTAGAAATTTTATCTTTAAGTAAATCCTATAGCTTGAATAAACCTGAATTATTGAAGGCATGTTGAATAAGTATGATGAATTCCTAAATCCAGGTGTCAATGTTAGCATTACCAATGGGGAAACATCCGATACTACATTATCAACTGACGTGATACAATGTGGAATACGCAACATCCCCTATAATGTAGGATAGCCAAAAATATTTTACTTGAGTTCATCAGTCTTTAGCTGTTAATTCCTGTTCACAGAAAATACACGTGATGGAGAAACAGCTAAAGGATATCATGAAGAAGCTAACTAATAGAAGATATTCCACAGGAAAACGGGCCCTATCTCTAATAAAGACAAAAACGATAAGGGGCTATGCTAGAAATGACAACCAAATATGAGTATAATCCTGGGCTAGATACTGGTTTCAACAAAACAGGTATAAAGAAATTTTTTGGTTCAACACCATATAAACATAGTATAGATATTATATGAAATAAAATGTGCTAGAATAGAAAGGGGAAGGTTGTTAACAGAAAAGAGCAAGTTACACAGAACAGTAGACAATGGCATTTAATTTTAATAAAAAATTCACATATATACACACACATACAAAGAGAAAGGTCTAAAGGATACACATGCACTAGTACATTATCTCTGTTCATATCTGGGTGGGACATATGTGATGTCTACTGTCTTAGTTTTGTTAGCTTACATTTCTAGTTTCGTAAAATGGATATAATACTACTTCTGTAATAAAATATGTTTAAAAACCACCAAAATTAACAAGAGCTATAGCATGTGAACTTCGGAAAAAAGGTGATGGCAAGTAATTTCAGATAAAAAACAATTACCTTCACATTTCATTCTCTACAGATCTAACTTGGAAAAGTACAAATGTAATTGTGGCAAGGTGCAATTGCAAAAACGCCTTCAGTGACCATGAATGTTCTTAGATTAAGGAAAAAGACTATCCAAGAAGATAGGTAAAACGGTCTGCCACAAAAGCGATATTTAAAGACATTTTGTCCTCCAGTCTTACTTGTTAAAAGAAGTCATGGCATAGAAAGTAAACTGCTGTTAAAATTAACAAGTGCTGTGTGCAGAGAGCTTCTCCATTGAGAGTGCACTTACAGTTTGTCCCTTGGGGGAGCCTTCCTCAGTCAGTTTCTCAAACATCTCTTTAGCTGCCTGGATATTCTGTGGCAGGTAATCACCAAACAAAAGAGCATATGACACTCTCTCCAGAGCCTTGGTATGGTTCATGCCTGCTGCCTTTTGAAGATATCGATATGCTCTTTAAATACAAGCAATTACAAAAATTAGTAAAGTTTTGAAACTGCCTTTCAAGTTTTTCAAGATCTACTAAAATACAGCATAAACAATTTTCTTATGTTACAGAATCTCTCTGATATCTTATTTCCACTAAGTCATGTTACTTACATATGTAGAAAACATCCTATTTTGTTTTTACATAAGGTACCAGTTCTCCTGATATCTTGGAATAGCCTAATTACACTAATAGTAATTCTAAAAACTTGTATTAAAAAAGTTAACTAGATTTGTAATAAGAGAATTATAATGTAATGATGTCCAGTAAATAATCCAGTAATAACCACTGCAATTTAATTTTCAAATCTTTGCACAGACTATCAAAAGTCAGCTGAAATTACAAGGACATAAAACGTTAGAAGGCAACCATTTGTTTTATGTTCTTTCCAAGTGCAAAATTTCTAAATTCCAGTTGAAAATTACAAAACAAAAAACAAACAACACATCTAACAATAATTCCTTTTGTTTGTTTTAATGTGATTTTGAATTCTGAATAGTTTATGCATTTTTGGTTCTTAGAAACTATTAGAATTTTAGTCAATTACTTTCATTTTACTCTTTCATTCTTGTGATCTACATTTATAACCTTTTTATCTTAAGCTAAAATTTGATAAAAGCAATGCCACTAATGCCCATAAATCATATTACATTTTCTTGCAATGAACTTGAGAAATCTTCTGTGTCTCTGGCAGTACAGTTTAAAAAAGAACTTGGCTATTTGTCTCAGCAATGACCTATCTCGGGGGAAGAATGGACTTAGCAGTGCTACCTACTCTCTTTTTTGGCTTTTCTTATTGCTTCCATTCAGAATTTTCATTCCAGTCTGATACATCATTTCTGCTTCCTGCATCTGCCGTCTCTTAGCAGCCTCCTCTTCAGCTAAAAACAAATGTCAGATGCATTTAAGCGTATTTTAGTTTAGTTCTACACCAATTATTTATTAAACATCAGTATTTATTCTTTCTTTGGGGCAGTCATACAAGCACAGTGAATAATCTTTTACTATTTCCAAATTTGACTCTAAAAACTTTGGGTTTCAGTGTGGCCTTTATCTAACACAAGATGACTTATTTCAAAAAAAATATATAAAATTCATTGAAATCACTTTCTTTTAGAGAAAGCAATACCAAGCTGCTCTTAGAGAGTGCTTTTCTGTTAGTTATGGTAACTTTTTCAACATAATTCTATGAAAATTTCAGATTATGTGCCAAGGTCAGCTAAAATAAGGACAGCAGGACATTAGAAAATAGTCAGAAAAATACTATTGTAGTCAAAGCACACTTTAGCCCTATGGAAATGCTGTAAAGGAAAAAGTATTTGATTACTTAATACAAATTAGTAAAAAACTTGATTTTTATTAAATATAGAACCTGATTTAATGTTCAAGTTCTCTAATTTTTTCCTACTGATGTAACATTAAAAATCACAGAATTTTTATAGATTTATCAAAAATTATTTTGCTATTGTAACAGAGCATTTTTAATAGAAATCTAGAACTCATGAAAAGACTTAAGCATATTTCATCAAAATATTTATAGAAGTGAATTCTTCCTGTAATATAAAAAAAGTCTGATGTATTAAATTGGAGTACCCAGTCATATTGGCTTACATCCAAACATGGACTATATTTGATATAACCTTATAGGAATGCTCAAATATTCTATCAGAGCCATTATTTTGAAAATATTATTTGGTACTAAAGGGAGTATATTCAAGATTTCCTGTTGTTCTTTTGTAGTTAGAAAGTTTTTCCTGAAAACATAGCTTGACTGTGGAAGCCAGCACCTTTACACTGACATTTACACTTAAGATGGTTAAATATATTTGTCAAGTGTTACCTTAGTACAGTATATTTGACTCAAAGTATTTTAAAATGTATTATTTTTTTTTCCTAATCACTATTAGCTTTCACCTTAATGGTCTGTTTCCTTTATTGCCAAAAATGTTTTACGTTAATTAATTCAGTAGCCTGGCTGAAGGGTTTACAAAACAACCTGTGCACACTAAGGAAAACCATCTCTAAATAAAACACAAGTGTGATAAGCTTCCTGAGTGACAGCCTGGAAATAAATATACCACATGCTTCCTGCTCTTAAGCCTATAACTTCCTGCTTTAAGGCTATAACTACATCATCAATACTGGCCATTTCTGACCAACGTGGAAAAGGATGGCTAGAAAAAGGCCTTTAAAATGTTGCCCCAGACATAAAGCAATGTGGACATGCCTGCTACTGAGCAGTACTTACTTTCACAAAAGCCCCACTTTTCATCAGCCTTGTAGTCATAGGTTGTAGCACACCACAGTCTGCCATCTTCCCTCCCATCTGATGTACATTCATCATATTCCTTATCCAGGAAAAGAAAAGGGAAGTGGCAGGGCTCCCCATGTGCTGTGCCGTCGATGGCAGTCAAAGCTGGAATGACAAGAAATAAAAACCTAAATGTGAACACTGGCTCTGGTATCCATGGATTCAGTGCTGTCAATTTCAGAATTTGAAGTCAAAGATACATGATGTATGATTTATAGTAAGCGACATAAAAGGCCAGTGCTGATTTTGATTAGGATCAGTGAGCATGGCTAGCTGGCTACTCAGCATCTATACCTAGCTTAGACTTTCTGAAGTTCTTGAGATATAACCTTAGAATGTTAAAAGTCCACTGTAGGCCAGGTGCAGCGGTTCATGCCTATAATCCCAGCATTTTGGGAGGTGAAAGTAGGAGGATAACCTGAGCCCAGGAGTTCGAGGTTATAGTGAGCTATGATTGCGCCACTGCATCCAGACTGGGCAACAGAGTGAGACTCAGTTTCCAAAAAAAAAAAAAAAAAAAGTCTTTTGTAAACTCTTGCTCCTTGCCCAACCAGTGAGCAAAAAATAAGGCAAACTGCAACTGAATCGATTCCACTGCTCAGCACAACTCTCATTTTTTTTTGAAAGCCATAAGTCAATTTCCTCAATAAAATAAAGTTATATAGGGAAAATGCTCCCTCTGGCATAATCACTCATGTACCCTTCTGTGATCCTACAGCATTTTATTAGAGTACTCATCACATGTACTGAAGTTGTTTCTTTACCCTACTCTAGCTCCCACTGGACTTTAAGCTTGTTAAGTAGAGACCGTATCTCTAATTTATTCTATGAATTCTTTCTGAGTATCTCTTAGGTGCTGGGAATTATGCCAGGTGCTGGAAATGAGGTTGGTTAGAGGTCTCTGCTACACAGAACTTATTGCCTACTGAGGAAGAGAGACATTAAGCAAAAGTGTGATGGGGGTTGTGGAAAAGCAAGCCTCTCCTATCACGAACTGAGGTTTCAATTGAACCTCAAGGATGTGCAGGAGTAGGAGTGAATGAAAGGCTGGGGTGGTATTGCAGACAAAAGGAATACCATGTGTTAAGAATCAAATGAGCAGCAAAGTGGACAAAAGAAGAGGCTAATGAAGCATGTGGAAGCGAGGCTTGGGAGGTCTTTTCAAGTCTTAATAAGGAGTTTGGACTTTTATCATGAGAACAATGGAAACTCACTGAAGAGTTTTAAGTAAGAATGATATGCTCATACTTAACATTTTATTAAGATAGTGGAGAACAGAATGGAGGGAAGTAAGGCTGAATGCAAGGTATCCAGTTTAAAGGTTGTGACAGTAGTCTAATCAAGAGGCAATGCTAGCCTGAAGAGGGCAATGGAATAAAAGACATGGATGTACTTAAGTGATGCTTAGGAGGTAGATATGGTACTACTTTCTTGATGTGTGGATGAGAGGAGAGATGAGTCAAGGAAGATTCCCAGGTATCAGGCTTCAGATGTTGACAGATGGTTGCCCTTATTAAGATAGAGAACACCAAAGAAGGAGTAGGTTATTCGGTAGGTACTGCTACATTTAAGGTGGCTATTAAAAAAAAAAAAAAAAAGTGAAGATGTCTTACACATCATTTTGGTTGTAGCGAAAGAGAAAATTCTCCAGTACACAGATAACACTTGAAGTTAAGGGCATATATTTGAATGCTGTGTGAGAAGTACACGAGAACACCAAAGGTCTAGGATGAGCCTAGAGCCACACATAGTACATACGAGTACATATTAACTTCCACTGGTTGCTTTTACATGGAGAATTTAATTGGACAGCAGAGTTCAGTGATGCAGAGTTTAGGTTCTAGCGTCAGAACACCTCATGCAAATGTTACCACTTATTAGCTGTGCTCTTTGAGCAAGGTATTTAATCTCTTTTCTCATTTACTAATATAAAATTACTTGGAGACAACTTCCTTATCATCAAATAAGAATTACAGCTCTTACTGCATAGGGTTACTTTCAAAGACTGAGATAAAACATGTAAAGGACTCATCATGGTGTCTATCATTTTAGGTAATAAGAATTCAAGAGGAGACATCTGCTATTATTATTACTGGCATTCCTGCTCTGAAGGATTGAAAGTATCCCTTCTTTCTTTCCAGTGTAAAAAAAGATACATTCTAAGATACTAATTTAAACACACATTTTCAGTAAGTTATGAAAGAAAATGAATTTCAAGTGGTTTACTACCAGGTAAACATAAATCATCATCCTGGTAATCACTGATCAGAGGCAAATAACTTCTTCACCTTGGATCTGTCCAGGTTTTAAGGAAATGATCTTTAATGCAATGTACAGACAAAGCATTCTTTAACAACACCACCAGTGGGATCACTCTGACTACAGAATTTAAAAAGGGCATTCATTCCCTGTACATTGCTACTAAATCCAAATCTGCTTCAGAAAGACAGTGTCTGCAGAATTGCAGTTTGTAAACCTGAATTTCAAATTAAATAGCAAATGATGATTTAAAAAAATATTTAATTTTTCTATAGCAGACATCTTTGTGTTAAAAACAAATAGCTTATCATAGGAATTCTACTTTTCCAAAACTTAAACTTTCTAGTACTTAGAAAGTATATTTCTAAATACATTCTTGTGTATATTTTTCAAATATATGAAAGAATTCTCTTCCATGTGATGAAACTGTATAATAGAAAAGAAACTGAAGAGAACCAAAAGGTTTTAGGCAACAAAAGGTTTTAACCTACTGCTGATTCAGCACTAACATTATAAGCAGGAAGAAACTCCAGGATGCACCTGTTTCATCAATTTAGCAAAAACTGAAACTTGTCAAAATAATGTGTTTATTAGTGAGTTACTAGAAACAAAATTTATATCTCTCAGCTATCTTTTCCAAGGAAAATCACAATATAGAAATTTTCACTACCTTTCAAACTTGTTTTAAAATCTTCCAAAAGTTAGGGACTTCCTTCCCTCAAGTAGACATTCCTCACAATAGCATTAATTTCAGTGAATTTTCTTTCCATGGAAAGATTCTACAATAATTTCAAAGCTATCCTTTTAAAAACCTCCACAAGGCCGGGCTCGGTGGCTCACGCCTGTAATCCTAGCACTTCAGGAGGCCGAGGCGGGCGGATCGCTCAAGGTCCGGAGTTCAAGACTAGCTTGAGCAAGAGCGAGACCCCGTCTCTACTAAAAAAATAGAAAGAAATTAATTGGCCAACTAAAACTATATAGAAAAAAATTAGCCGGGCATGGTGGCACATGCCTGTAGTCCCAGCTACTCAGGAGGCTGAGGCAGAAGGATTGCTTGAGCCCAGGAGTTTGAGGTTGCTGTGAGCTAGGCTGATGCCACAGCACTCTACAGCCCGGGCAACAGAGTGAGACTCTGTCTCAAAAAAAAAAAAAAGATTTTTTGCAGAGACAGTGTGTGTATGTATGTATGTATGTATGTATGTATGTATGTATGTATTTATTTATTTATTTACTTACTTTACTTTACTTTACTTTACTTTACTTACTTGACTGGGCCATACTTTTGTGTTCCTTTGTATGCCTTACGATTTCTTTTGTTGAAAGGT
>CAUYRT010020166.1:0-18189 GCA_963574885.1 Lepilemur ruficaudatus
TGAGTTTGGTATCACTGTAGTAAATCAGAAGCCAGTTTCAAAGTATACTTTACTGAAAAATGTATCATTTATTAGCTCTACAAATCATGTAACAAGAGACCTAGAGTAAGACCCTAAGCTGTATACACACTGCGAATGGGGGTATATTTGGGCAGGCGTGATGGCAACAGGGCAGTGAGGACCAGTGCTCTTTCTCTTGCCAGGAGAAAGTTATCTCATAGATGAATTTAGCTGCCAACTGAGACCCTAATAAGAACCACGAAGGCAGTGGTCGTGTCTGTCTTGTTCACTGCTCTATCCCCAGCACTTAATATTGAGTCTGCCATATTGTAAGTAGTGTATTTAATAAAATATATGTTGAGTCAAACCCTCCCCCAGACAAAAGAGAAACAATGAACACCATTTGGTCTGCCAGACAGTGCACCTGGTGAAGGAACTAATCCCATTCATGAGGGCTCTTCCCTCATGACCTAATCACCTCCCAAAGACCTGACCTCCTCAGACCATCACCTCGGGGGTTAGGATTTCAATTTCGAATTTTGGTGGATACGTGCATTCAGACCATAGAAACAGTAAATGAAAAAAGAAAAAAGAAAACAAGCAAACAAAAGCTAAATAATTGTCATGCTTACAAAAAGTTAATTCAGAAATATAAAATGGAATATCAAACATTTTTATTAAGTATTTTCAGTGTCTATGAAATGAAAATTATATATTATTCCCGTTTAATTGGCCCCTTGTTCTAAATTTGCTCTCTTCTCTAAGATTTTAAGAGCTATGAAAACTTTCCTGCTTTGATTTACAACCTACGGCTATATGCTGAGTCCTTCTTCAATGGTCTTCTTAGTAGTTGGAAAAGATGGCAGTTAGCTAAGGCCTAATACCTAATACCTTAAAACTTAGAAACTCCAAAGCATACCATTGTATCCTCCCTACCAAGTGACTCTCTGACACTCACCCCTGTTGTTGAGAACATACAAGGATAAGAAATTAATTTTCAGAATTTCCTTGAAGTACATGAAAGAGAGAAAGAACAATAAAAATAGGATAATAGTGAAATTAAAAGGTGAAAGGCAGACAAGACTCTCCTACTCCCCATATAGAGAATAAAATAAACAGGTTTAGATAATAAAAATTGAATTTCAATGTCAATCTGTTTTAAAGATAGAAAGGGCTCTACAACCCTAACTAGGATTAAGATCATAAGGAAATTATCAATATTTTTATAAGGGTACTATTCTGCATGGCTTTAATAACTTACCAACACATTATTTTATTTACAAATATTTATTGAGGCCAGGCGTGGTAGCTCATGCCTGTAATACTAGCACCTCTGGGAGGCTTAGGCAGGAGGATTGCTTGAGGTCAGGAGCTCGAGACCAACCTGAGCAAGAGTGAGACCCTGTCTCTACAAACAATAGAAAAATTAGCTGGGCGTGATGGCACATGCCTGTAGTCCCAGGTATTCGGGAGGCAGGAGGATCACTTGAGCCCAGGAGTTTGAGGTTGCTGTGAGCTAGGCTGACACTATGGCACTCACTGTATTCTGGGCAACAAAGGGAGACTGTTTCAAAAAATATATATATATATATATATATTGGTTGAGACAAGTTTTCTTTTGATTAAAAAAATAAGAATGGGTTTTAATGAGTCATTGTATCATCAGAAATTGATGCTTTGTTTTGAATATTTCAAACCAGAAAATGAGAAATGACACAATTGAAAAGTGTTGCTTTTGAAAAACAATATATTGACAACCAAATTAACAAAATAGCAAAATAAATCTCTAATATTAATGACTTTTAAAAAATAATTCAATAACAGTCCCATGTTCTTGAAAATACATTTCTCTTTGAATCTTTTGAAAGAGATAATAACATAAGATTAAAAGCTAAAGGATTTTACTCTTTTAGTCAGATCTATTATGACTCTTATCTAAAAAGACATGTAATGAAAATGACACCTGACTTCCATTTGTATAGTATAATTAACTAGCTTATTGTATTCCAAAAGATTTTTACATATCTCAGTCTGGGCTTAGGAAAAGCCTTGTTTGAGCTAGAACAGCATATTATGCTACCCATTTGGGCTGTGTAGTAAGTGAAGATAAGAAAGTAACAGCTTGTTAAAAGCAAGTCTCAGATTACTATCATTTACTCTCTTAGAGAAATGTATTAACTATGCTCTATATTCACACCATCGGGCCCTCTGTAGGAATTAAAAAAAAAAAAATAAGTAAGCAATCTTGGCCTTTCACCAACCCTCAGTAAATTCCAGTTCACATTATTCTTTCTTCTGATCCATTTGGCGCCCCTAGTAAAGAAGTACCAATAGCTACAAATATGAAGGGCCCAAATAACTTTTCCAAAACTTGTTTTAAATCATTCAATTTTTAATAAGGTGGTAATATTTCAAATTTCATTCGGACACAGCCATTTCTTTCCTTTCTTTCTTTTTTTTTTTTCCTGAGACAGAGTCTTTCTCTGTTGCCCAGAGTAGAGTGCAGTGGTATCATCGTAACTCACTGCAACCTCTAGCAATTCTCCTGTCTCAACCTCCCAAGTAGAGTAGCTGGAACTACAAGTGCATGCCACCATGCCTGGCTAATTTTCCTATTTTACGTAGAGATGGAATCTCAGGCTGCTCTCGGACTCCTGGTCTCAAGCAGCCCTCCTGCCCTGGCTTCCTAGATTGCTAGGATTACAGGAGTGAGCCACCACGCCTGGCCTTGACATAATCATTTCTCAAGTCAAAAGAATCTAAACACTATGAAAGATAAAAATAGAATTTTTGCACATTTTTCACATGCAAAACATACTGGGGAAAGCATGCATTGAGGTGATTATGGAGATTGGACTTTAAAAGTTGTGAACCATGTAATTAAATGTCTTCTTAAAAAGACTAACAGCCAGCAATTTGACACAGGACATTCACATTGGATTCAAAGACTGGGGTTAGTAAATCATTAAGTAATATCATTTGGAAAATTATAATTGCCCTTTGGTTCAATTTAATGTGCTAGGAAATGGCTCTGCATGACGTTCATTCCTATAAACAATATCATTTAGAAATCTTTGTAATCTCCTTCACAAATTCTACAAATAGAACTGCAGTCTGTTCAAAAGCCATTTGGGTAAACATGTAAAATTCAAACATTTGACAAACTACAGCATGTTTCTTTATAAGAGTTCTATGTTGGGTTTCCTAATTTAATTAATCAAAAGATTCCCAGTGGGTAAACTTATTTTAAGAGTAAGACACTCTGTCCTGAAAGTGAATTAACTATTTCCTCTGTAATGTTTATTAAGTAAATTATATTTTCACTGACAATTTTTCACAAATACAGATGTGTCCAGTTCCATTTCAGAACTACATGACTACATGCCCCTCAAACAGGGAAAGATGGTCCGTCTCCTTTCACAGGCAACACAGAATTCTCTTCATTATTCCAAAGAGATTTAAGAATATATTGAAATGGAAACAAAATACCACAGCAAGGGAAAGGAACTGAAGTTAAGTCATATTTTTAAGAAAACACAACTTCTGAAAAATGCAACAGTTTCTGAAAGTTGTTAATATTCTACAAGACACTCAAATTGAAGAGGGATACGCCTGGCTGTATTCTCATTAATATAATATTATAAAAGTACGCAACCACTCAGGAAAGTGAGCCAATATTCTTGTTATTAGGAAGCCTACATAGCGAATTCTTTCTCACACTCATGGTTGTCTACTGTGTCCCAAAGACCAAAAACTTCATTGACTGTGTTATTTTATTTACATTAAATGGTCTGATAATTAGGTACTGCAGAGTAGCTTTAAATTCTAGAAGGATAATGACTTGGTTCTCTTCATCTAAAATTTTAGTCCAAATGTATATATTGGAAGATTACTTTCGCTTGATAATTTAGTTTGGTGATTTAGTTCACAAATTCTTGGAGGTCACTGCAGTTTGGGTGTATTCTTTGGTTCTATTAATACAGGATTATCAAAAATAAGAAAGTAGCTTCCTAGTTCCTGTGTCCATGTAGATAAGTCATTCCTATCATTCAAGCTGAAAACAAAAAAAAGAAAATAATGAAAATTCCAACATTCATTCTCATCTAACATCCAGAATGCACACAGGCTTCACCTCGTTTGACGACTCCACCTGATGGACAGTGGTTGCCTTAGAGAGCCACGTTGAGGATTACTTGGGGCTGCATCTCATCTCAGCAACAATCAGTGCCCCAGATACTTAGCAATTCTGTCTATCAAGGCAGGAAATAGCAGGCCCTATGTCAGGTATGTGAAGAACATGTTTTATGTGATGTAGATTTATTGCTTGTATTGACTAAACTCACTCAATTGTGAGTTTCATATTGTGATGTGTATTTTGGAAGTTAGTAGCACTAAAATAGTAAATACTTGAATAACATTAAAAAAGAGATAATGTTACAGTTAGTACTATAGAAAATGTATAGAAATAAAAATATAAATAAATCATATATTTAATATTTAAGCATACAAAAACCCAAATGATTGGTACAGAACTTTAGAAAGATTATTTTTTTCAAACTATTTAACAAAGTTTAGATAGTCAATTTAAAAAACTTAATTCTGGAATTTACTTTCACTAACTGGCAATTATTAAACATTCTTTGTTTTAAAATGATTTTTAAAACTTTCAGATAAATGAAATAATATAAACCCCTAAATTAATTTAAATAAATAATTATCTTATGTATGCAAATATGTTTGAACCCATTGCCACGATTTTATTTTTACTTGCCTTCAAAATTTTTCAGATAGAATGTGGCTATGGTGCTATACAATTGCAACATAGCCTTTATTGAAATTAACTGTATAAATACTATGCAAAGAAACAGTGGAAAGATTAGAAAATTGCACATGCGATTTTGGGATATTTTTCTTAGTAAAATTTCACTGAGAAATGTAATTACAACTGAATAAAATACAAATCCAGAAAATTGTCTTCAATACATTTAAAGCAGAGACATGCTAGAAAGCATGTTACCTTCGTTTTTTTTAATCAATGGAAGCTATACATAGCTATCATTAGTCTTATTTAAATTTAAACAAATATTGGCTGGGCGCCGGTGGCTCACGCCTGTAATCCTAGCACTCTGGGAGGCCGAGGCGGGCGGATCGCTCAAGGTCAGGAGTTCAAAATCAGCCTGAGCAAGAGCGAGACCCCATCTCTACTACAAATAGAAAGAAATTAATTGGCCACCTAAAAATATATAGAAAAAAAAAAAATTAGCCGGGCATGGTGGAGCATGCCTGTAGTCCCAGCTACTCGGGAGGCTGAGGCAGTAGGATCGCTTGAGCCCAGGAGTTTGAGGTTGCTGTGAGCTAGGCTGATGCCACGGCACTCACTCTAGCCCGGGCAGCAGAATGAGACTCTGTCTCAAAAAAAAAAAATAAAAAATAAAAAAATAAATTTAAACAAATATATTTTGTGTTCAGGATAAAGGTGCTATTCATTGATCATGAACAATTATCATTTTTTTTAATGACAAGTTATAATAGGGGTAAATCATGACAACAAGTATCACTGGATAAGACAATGTGGAGAAAAAAATACAGGAACAGAGGAGACAGAAGAAGAATGAATCCAGAAATAGGAGAATAAAAGGTTTGGCGTGCCTACAGAGCTTAGTTCTGGGGTAGTCATAATAACAATAGCAATGTTTATTGCATTCATGTTATTTATGAGGCATAAATATTTCCATGCATTATTTCTTTTAGTTTTCAAACAACAGCATAGTGTAAGGGAAGTACTGCTAACTTCCTTTTCTTGTATCAGCTTTAGTGAGATAATTCACATGCTATACAATTCACTCATTTGAAGTGTACAGTTCAATGATTTTTAGTATAAAGTATGTGCAATCATCACCACAGTCAATTTTAGAACATTTTCATCACCTCCTAAGAAATCCTGTATCATTTAGCAATTATCTTATCTCGTTTCTCCTTTCTGCAGCCCTAAGTAAGCACTAATCAATTATACTTTCTGTCCCTATTCATATGAATGGAATCATATAGAATGTGGTCTTTTGTGACTGGCTTCTTTCACTTAGCATAATGTTCCCAAGGTTCATCCATATTGTAACATATATTAACACTTCCTTTTTATGGCCAAATAATATTTAATTGTATGTAATACCACATTTTGTTTATCCATTTGTCAACTGATGGGCAAAAGTTTTTTCTCCTTTTGGCCATTACGAATAATATTGCTATAAACATTCACCCACAAGTTTCTGTGTGCACATATGTTTTCACTTCTCTTGCATATGTATATACCTTGGATAAGAATTGCTAGATCATGTGGTAACTCTATGTTTAATCATTTGAGGAACTGCCAGATTGTTCTCCAAAATAACTGTACCATTTTATATTCTCACCAGTATTGTATAAGGGTTCCAATCTCTCCATGTCTTTGCCAACACTTGTTGTTAGCTGACTTTTTGATTCTAGCCTTCCTAGCAGGTATGGAGGGATATATCTCATTGTGGTTTTGATTTGCATGTTTCTGATGACTGATGAAGCCCATCATGTTTTCATGTGCTTATTTGGTTAATTCAACTTTACATATGAAGAAACTAAAATCTTAAGTAAACTTCCAACGTCATGCATACATGGCAAATAAGTTGCAGGATTTGGCTTCAAAATGCAGATTTATAGGTTTCTAAATGCATTCTTTGGATCACTCTGCCCAAATGCTTCCCAATCAGTAATTACTACGAGGCCACTTCTCCCTCAAGACACAAAATCCACTGATGCTAATTCCAAATCTACAGGGAAATGTTCCCAAAACCCTCATATTTTATCCAAGTGTTTGTGATGCTCAAATAAATAATTCTTTCATGATTTCCCTATGCCCATAGTTTCCATGGTCTACTTTTCCTCAAAAAAGGTGATTATCATCTCTTATCTGCTAAGAGGAAAATCCAAGTGTAAACACTACTAACAATGATAATTATTGACTGAGTAAACTTAACACCAAGCAATTCAAAAAAGGAAAAAGAATCCTAACTGTGTGGATTCCCATTTGCATGATGATAGGAATAACAGTGGTTGGAGAGTTATTAGACATGTCCTAGGAACAGGAAGAAAATGATTGAAATAATTACTAAGACTCAGAATAAGAAAATTCATTGGAGGCATAGCATGGAATCTTTAGCTGCCCTCCAAAAGACAGTCAAGTGGCTTTTGTTCTCATCACCCAGGAAAGCATGCTCATATGAGGAGCACAACTTTGTCAAAGAATTTACAGAAACTGTTTTGCTCTGTATATGTATATTGGAAAAATATAGTCCTCATTATACACTTATGTTATTGGTTGACTTTAGAATGCATTTGAGGGCATTGCTAAAAAAATTAAAATTTAAAAAAATCTCTTTTTATTAGAGGAAAAATTAGGAGAATAAACCAGATCATCCAACTGTACAAAATGAAAGTACTAAGACATCTTCAAATTGTTCCTGATTAGAAATGCTGTGTCTTTTTATTCTTAGGGACACGTGACTTCCAAAGTCAGGACTGAAATGCACAATGAAAATATGGTTAGAAAGGAAATGAAGATGTACCACTATATAAATGCTGAAGCAATTAGCTTATCGTATAGCATCATCAACAACAAGCTAATTAAACAAACATTAGTTGAGTATTCTCTGTGTGCCATATCATCCTTGTTACTGAAGAAGAAACAAAAAATTAGTAAATGCATTCTAAAACCTGTATGAGAGACTACAATATACTTGGGACTTTCAATGGAATAAGCACAGTTAATCCAAAATAACCATAAAAGTTCTCCTTAAAGAAAATTGATTTGTTAATAATTATCTACATTAAAATACCAGACATGAGTAGAAAGAGATGAAGTGGCACACGAATATCAAATTTCCAAGGCATTTTAAAATTCTACTCGCTGTCATCCCACATTTTTTACATTGCTCTAAATCTTCCGTTTAGTCCAGCACACATTCTAGCAAGATCAAAAATCCTAGCCCACTCATATATATTAATAACCACACTCCTTGGATTCTATAACTATGATGCAAGACATTAGCCATACAATAACTAAATATGGATAAACTGTAATGCCAAAGCACTTCTTGTACTAGGGAACATTTTTTATTTAGTAACGTTTGTCTTGTGCATACAAACCTGTGATTTTTGAAATAATAAGTAAAATCATTTTTTTCTAACGATTTTCCCTCATGCTGTTTGTTTCCTGCCAGATTTAACATCTGAATTAATGGCTCCAAAAGTTAAGGTCAGGACCCAATTTTTTTTTCAAAGGCTGTAGAATCTGTGCCCTATTTTACTTTGGAAAAAGAACTTGATGTTAATCAAGTTTCTTAACATTTTTAACAACTCATGAACCTTTAAGAAATGTCAGGACGGGGCTCAGGACAAAAAAAAATCATAAAATGGAAACGCTGACCCTATTTTACCAAGAAGAGGAAACAAGAGGTAAACTTTGCTTAATAGTCCTAGCTGGATAGAATGCCCTCCTCCATGTCTTCTTTCCTTCCCTCCTTGCTTCTTTCCTTTCTTCCTTCCCTCCTTCCTTCCTTCCTTCATCCATCTGCTTTTCAGCCATATGATTCTTTTGCCTAAGCTTCCTACAGGTCCCCATGCTACCAACACTTTAAAAAGCTGAGATGGAAAGATTGCTTGAGCCCAGGAGTTTGAGACCAGCTTGGGGCAACATAGCAAGACCCTGTTTAAAAAAAAAAAAAAGTAGAATAAGCTGTTTTGTGACAACTTTACGATAAATAAAGTTATGATTTTAGAACTCCAAGCTTGGCTCTAATTTATCACTTATGTATATTAATCATGAATTTTAAAATATAATTTATTTTTTTGTTTGTTTTGAGACAGAGTCTTGTTCTGTCACCTTGGCTAGAGTACAGTGTTGTCATCCTGGCTCACAGCAACCTCAGACTCCTGGGCTCAAGCAATCCTCCTGCCTCAGCTTCCTAAGTAGTTGGGACTACATGCAGGCTGGTGGGACTGCAAACTAGCACAACATCTATGGAAAGTAATATGGAGATATCGCAAAGAATTAAGTTACCTTTGAAAATGTGTTGCTGTCTTCCAGAAGCCATGGCCATGGCAGTGATTCATTCTGCTTGTATCTCCGTGTCTCTGAACAAGAGTAAATTGTAGGCTGCAAGTCTGGTCTAGTATGAGGATGGGTCTGAAGTTCACCTCTGTCACTGAGCTGCATGGACTTGGTAAAAGCAGAGCCCTTCTGAGCTCCAGTTTCTTCAATGTGAAAGGAGGGTAATAATTGTTTACAGTTGTGTGAGTAATTGAGATGATGTGTAAATGCACTTAATACATCTTCCACCACCAAGGATGAGGTCAATATGTTTATTTTTTAAATCTGCATTCAAGTATGAGGCAAGATTTCCTCAAACCCCTTCCTACACAACATTGGATTCTCCTGGAAATCACATGTTCAATTTTTTTTATATATAATAAGGTTAGCTGTAAGCAAGCAAACAAGCAGATAAATGAATAATGACAAATTTAAAAAGGAGGTCAATGGGGGAATGGAATTTTTTCTTTATCAAAACTGTTTTACTGGTGCCTGGTATATACTTGGAGAATAATATTAACATTTGTATACTGAAAAGATTAATAAAAGCAATGGAAATTAGATCTTTCACAATCTAAAGATAAGTAACTTTTTTCATTTATTTGAATTAACTTTATTTTCTATGGTAACTGGAAGGAAAATAATGCCATAATAACAATATTTGAACTTCCTGCTTCTGAAGAGTATGCCAACGAATTCTTTCACCTGCACAACTGATGGACTTCTTGGCCAAACCCCCCATGAATCTTTGGTTTGAGAAAGGACATAACCATTGGAATATTCTGGATATATGAGGATGATGTAAAAGGATACCAGATTGCCATAAAATAACATGTAGTTTTAACATGTAGTTTTAATTTAATTTTTAAATAAGTAATCCATTTATATATTTGAAAACCAGAACAATCTAAAGCAACTATAGAGTGACCAGTCTCTTCACTGCTCAGTTGATGGGTACAACCCTCATCAATGTGGAACCTATATTCTGGGTTTTTGTGATTCCTTCTAGAGATGCTTTAAGTAAATATAAATATAGCCATTTTCCCTTTTTATGCAAAAGACAGCATACTGTAAAATCCATATTGAATCTTGATTTTTTTCACTTCAAATATGCTTTGTGGAACTTTTCGTGTTGGTAGATCATTTCTATAGATTTAATATTGTGTTTTTCAGAGTCCAAAAGTCCCACAGGAGTGTTTCAGTGTTTCTATTAAGGTCTGATTTGAATTCTTTTAAAAAACATTTATATTTATATTTATTTTTGGACTGTAATAAAAAGTCATTTATAGCTAATGTGTACCATAAAACTTTCCCACACAAATAACCCCCATCCGTTAATTTGTACAATCAGGCTACTTATTTTGAAATAAAACTTATAATAGATAATTTGTTGTTTCTGTATCTGTATGTAAAAGTCATAAATATATCATTTATTGGAATGGTTGTAGATCTGCAACAGCTTTTTCTTTTTAATTCAAGATAGACCTTGCACCTTGAAAAAAAAATTTTCTAAATCAAATGCACCAGAACTATTTCAATGTTTAATTAAATGCCAGGCATGGCTCAGGTAAAACTGTTCTTCACATATTCAACTCATGGAATAACAGTCAACATAAAACATAAGCATATGTCTTACTCTTCTGAAAAAAATATAATATTTTGTAATATTATATAATATGCAATATTACTAAATTGAGATATTTCTTGAATAATTTTTTATTTATAACTTTTTAATATTTTCCTCAATAAAATAAAATAATATTCTTTGAAACTAAAAATGGACCAATGTTTTATTTGTTATTGTGGTTAAATAGAAATTATATGTTATATAGAAAAGCACTAAATCTAAAGAAGATGTTTTCAAAAGTGTTCTTAATAATATATAATTTATCCATTTAAATAAGGCTCAGTCTCTAAAATGTGGACCTTTCTAAGGTAGTTATGAATAATGAGTTCCAGAATTTACTTTACCAGGATAAAGTCATTGGTTACTTTAGGCAAAATGCCAGTTCAAATATATCAAATGAAGTAAGATACCACTATTGTTTTCTCAGAAAGAATCACATTAGCTAAATATCTCTCAATATAAGATAGTGGTATTATCTTCCTTATCTTGCTAATAATTTTAACAATATATGAATTTGCCTTATGCAAATAAACTCAATGTTATGGTGATTTTTATTTTGAATTTAAATAATGAGAGATTAAAAAACTAAACTTCTGGACTCAATACACAAAAAAACAGTTTCTTTAAAATTTATGTTTAGCATAATTTGAAAGTAAGTGAATATAGAGAGGCAAGATACAAAAATAAAAAAATATCTTCAACTGAGACTCAAAAGAATCAACTCAATTCTAAGTAATTCAGCCATATCCCAGAACAAAGCTCAACAGTATTTATAGAAATACAAGAACAACAACAACAAAACAGATTGAGCATATAAAATGTAAAATTTATAATGTCTGACATTCAATAAAAAAAATTACCAGATTTCCAAGAAAGCAAGGAAGTGGAGATAGATAAATCAATGAAATGGGCCCGAACTAACACAGATGTTATAATTAGCAGACAAGGACATTAAAATAGTTATTATAACTGTATTTATATGTCAAAAAGTTAAGAGACAGGGAAGATATTAAAATGACACAAACTGAACTTACAGAACTTCTAGAGATAAAATCAATAGTGTATGTAATTCTCATACACTGTTGGTAGGAATGTAAAATAATACGTCCACTTTGGAAAGCAGGTTAGTGTTTTCTTAAACGTAAAATACACCTGGAATCTAGCATTCCACTTCATTTGCCCCAGAGAAATAAAAGCATATGCCAATACAAAGACACATACAGGAATGCTCATACCAACTTCATTTTGAACAAACTGATTCATGCAAAAATATGGATAAATCTCAGATAACTGTGTTGAGTGAGAGACCAAAGACAAGAGTATATAACCTCTGATTCTATTTATGTAAAGGTCTGTGAATGCAGAATTTGTCTAGTGATAGTAGATCAGTGGTTGCCTAGAAAGGAGCGGGGAGTGATGGGGAAGGACAGAAGAGGGATTACAAAGGGATAAGACAAGAAAGTTTTTGGGTGAAGATGGGTGGGTATGTTTAGTATCTTGATTAAGATATTTTAGTAGGTGTATACTTACATCAAAATATCAAGTCATATATGAGATAATTCAATAAAAGCAAACAAAGTAAGAGAAAGAAACAGAAAGTGATGTATTTGGTGGGAGGAAAAGTGTGTCACTTTATGGGATACTCAGGGAAGGCCTCTCTGATACAGTGAGATTTTTACAGAATGGTGTAAAGTTCATCCATGATAAGATCTTAGAGAAGAACATTCTACGCAATGAGAAGAATAGGTTCATTCGCCCTGAGCTGAGACCCTACATGGTATATTTTATAAATAGCAAGGAGATCATGTAAAGACAGTGAAGAACCTTGGATACCTTCATGATCTCCTTCCTCTCACAAAAGCTGGACAACTATGATATAAAGAATTAATTTCATAGAAAAAATATTATCTATTTTAATCTAGCTGCTTATTATTCCAGACAATATAATTATGATGGAGAAACTGAAGAGTTTTATTAAAAAATTAAGTGGTAAGCAGACAGATTAAAATATAGGGAAAAATGCCCTTCTAGAAGAAATTAACAACAAAGATTGATTTTTCTTCTTCATTGCCTTTGTCAAACAGCTTGTCAATTAGTCTCAAATAGTCTACTTTGCTTTATAACAAATGCCACTTCACATAAAAACATCAACTTTGCCCTCTAAATCTTTTGATGAAATTTGATGACCTATGTATGCGTCATAGACGCAAAAAAATTTCACTTTGAAGACATGGCAGTCAGTTGCACTGGTTTTAGACTTGACTATTATACAAACACACAACAGTGATAATAAAATGATGTTCATGTGATTTATATTTTCTTTTTCACTTCTTTTTTCAAGTTTGAATGGCTTGGGTAGGACTTGTCATGCACAGGGCAGAAAGAACCACTTTGTCTGAGCCTCTCATTCAGAAAAGGGTTTAAATTTAAACCTTTGACATTATCTCCAAATGAGTTTATTTACCATTTTATGTTTACATAATGATTACAAAGGTTTGTTTTTATTAAAAACATTTACCTGTATATGGAAATGGAGGAGAATAATATTTTCATATTGATCATGTATTTATTATACCCCAGTTACTGTATTTCCTTTTGCATCATGATTGTATCCCCATTTTAGGCAATAGCTAGAGTAGTGTTGGCTTCTTACCTCAGAAAGGTAAGGTGATAGCTTATTCAGAGAGGGTATAAGAAGAGTCAATCCTCAACTTTTCCACCTTAAAGTAAGTTTGTGAAACTCCTGGATGAGTCAGTAACATGAAAAGAAGCAAATATCTGCCATATTTGGGAAGAATGAATGATGAGAAAAGCCAACCTAGACTTAAGATTCTGGCAGCTGGGAAGAGAAGAAAGCAGCAGGAGGAGAGTAAGCCTGCACAGGTATGCTTCTCGGAAGCAGTCCTCACTCTGCTCCACACACCAGGATTGAGTCCAGAGGGAAAGGAAACAATAGACCATGGAACATGATCAGTTGCATATTGTGTTCCTCAAAAATGTGGATCCTCAGAGAAGAGAATAATGCCAATATCATTCTGGAAACCTAGGAAGTGATACCTTGGGAAATGTTTCAATTATCATACTGGAGTAAAAGCAATAGGAGAGAAATTGGTAAAAACGTTCTCCATGGTCAAGGATGCCCCAAGGCAGCCCAGAACCGTTTGCATTCCCAAAAAGAAGCAGCAGCTGAAGCTTTCATGTGTTTCCAAGGAGAAGACAAAGTCAATGGATTCCAAGACATTTCATGGTCACAACTCAGAACAAAGTCTGAAGAAATCAGAACAGATTTTAGTCTGAAGCCCAGGTAAAAATAAAGTAAGTTACATCTCAGCAGATGCCAACTTGAAGGGGGCTGACATCAAAAGAATAAGATGGAAAACTGAACATTGCTCTTATGCCAATATCAACAGACGCTGAGCACCAAGGAACAGATGCCTCTCCCCAAAGCAAGGATTAAGACACCACTACAACATACGAGAATTGACTGAGTTTTCTGCCAAAATTCAGAATAGAGCCTTGCAATGGACTTAAGCTGAGGTATAGGAAAGTAAAAGTTGCATTTTGTGCATCCAACTTTATAAAATGACTGAAACAAATAAGAAGTTGACTAAGTCCAAGTCTTCTGCCATCAGAAATAAATGAGGGCTCAAAATATTAAGTTAACATAAAGAAAAAGTTATTTTCCTACACTCAAGTTAATAGCTTGACAAATTCATATTAATTAGGTCATTAAATATGAAATGTCCGATTTTGAATCAAAAGTGTGGTTTATTATATTTCAAACAAGAAGCAATACAATTAATCAAAGTATGTGCCTAAACTGTCAGCACAGTTTTGCCGTCTTAATGGTAGCTTGTTTATGCCAGCAGCGAAGAAGCCTGGAGAGTGAGTGGCAATGAAATTGTAAAAGGCATTTTCCACAGCTTGTTGAGAATGGAACATTTTTGCTTGCAAGAAGTGGTCCAAAGCCTGGAAGAAGTGGTAGTCAGTTGGTGCAAGATCTGGTGAATACAGCGGATACCAGAGAGTTTCCAAGTCCAGCCTCTGTAGTTTGAGCAGTGTTGTTTGTGCGACATATGGTCTTGCAAGAGGATTGGCCTGTCTCTATTGACCAATCCCAGATGCTCAATTGCAAACATTCTCTTCATTTTGTCCAGTTGGTTGCAGTAGACATCCATTGTATTTGATAGACCAGGTTTCATAAAGCTGTAGTGGATAATACCAGCACTGGACCACCAAACAGACACCATTAGCTTTTTATGATGAATATTCGGTTTTTGACTGTGTTTCAGCATTTCATCTTTATCCAACCATTGTGCTCAATACTTACGATTGTCAAAAAGAACCAATTTTTCATCACATGTAACAATTTGGCGTAGAAATGGTTCGCCTTTATGTCATGATAGCAAAGAAAAACAAGCTTTGAGATGATTTCTCTTCTGATGCTTCTTTAATTTATGCAGAACCCTTCTATCCAGTTTCTTTTCCTTGCTGATTTGTTTCAAATGGTCCAATGTTGTTGAAATAGTAACTTCAAATCTTGCTGCTAATTTATGCATAGATTGAGATGGATTTTCTTCCACTACAGTTTTCAGCTCATCATTGTCCACCTTGATCTCAGATCCACCATGTGGCTCATTTTCAAGATTAAAATCACCAGAATGGAGATTTTAATAATTCTCAAACTATTTACGTGCTATGTGTTCATTAGCCACATCCTTCCCAAACACTTTGTTGATATTTTGAGCTGTCTGTACAGCATTGGTTCCATGACAGAACTCATATTAAAAAGTAATACAAATTTTTTTATTTATACATGGTTTCACAAAAATTACTCTAAAAAAAATAAAAAGATAATCACAAGCCAAAACATGCATTTGAATTGTGAGGATGTATCTTGACAATGAAAAAAAAAAAAAACGAAGTGTCAAAGTGAAATATCAAAGGTCTCAACTGTCAAATTTATTAATAATACTTAAGGAAATCGGACATACCACACCTAATAACCTAATATTTAAAATAATCCACAATTTTTATAACCTTGTTTTGTCATTGCTGATAGTCTTAAAATATGAAAGAGGTCTAAGTCTCAGTCAACTTTCAAGAGGCTCTGATATCCAGATGGCATGATCCTTGTCTATTCTCTTATTGAAAATTTGTTTGCCAGAAAATTTGTTTGTGGAATCTGCTGATACAAACACAGTATCACTTAGGAACTAGAATGGAATCTTCACAAAAAGGAAACTCATTGGGATTAAAGGACATAATGTTAATTACATATTTTTTTCAGTACCAGAGCAGGTAAGCCAGAGTCTACAGCTTCATTTCCTGAAGTTGTATAGCCTCCATTCCAGAATGGATGTATATTCAAGAGCTGGAGAGCCCAGATCATCTTCTTGGAATGATTTCTATGTAGAAGAACACATGACCAGTTACACATTTCGTTTCTTACGTTTGGGGGAACACAAATGTATCATTGTGATATTTACTGCTACAACTTTCTGAAAGATCAGAATTTTACATTGAATCTCATAGGTAATAAGTTTCAAACCAAGGTTTAGAACCCTAAATCTATATACAGAGATGCTTTACAAAGTTGCCTCCAGGAACTCCTCAAATTATTGGAAGTTAGGTGGCATTGGAACCATTAGTCACTGTTCACTGGTTAAATTCTGTAAGTAGAATCTACAGTCTAGTGAGCAATTCTGTTTTTTTTCTACCATCTACTTCAAAAATATACTTTTGGGGATATCACAAGTAACCTTTCTGTCTGCATACCTTTCCACTAGTCCTCTAGATAAGTGAATTGATTCCATTGGATATTACTACATCAGTTTATGTGCTTCAAGTCTTCCTGCCTGCCCTCTTAAGAATATCAAAATGTAAGAAAATAAATGGCCTAAAAACCCTCTTACTAGCAATAAATGGCATATGGCTCTGAAATTTTGAATTTTTATTACTTAAGATCACTTTTTCTTCTTTGTTGTTTAAAGAGGCAGAGCTTCATTTCCTACTGGTCTCCACTCTGTACCCCATATTACTATCCCAATCTTTTATCCTCTATGGAGCAACAAAAGAGGATGTTGAATCAGTCTTTCCAGAATTCTTTTCAATATACCTCTAGGAATTATTATATCATTTCCCTTCAGCATTGAGCCACTACTCATGCAGATGCTAGATTTTACTGTGCCATTACAGGGGAAATATTGTTTGAACAGATTCTTAAACCAATTATTTCAGCTGATGGTATTGCAAATAAAAATACAGGTTCTATGTGAACAGAGTCTTAAAATGTTTATAGAGTGTGTAGGCAGCAGAGACATTTTACCTAAGAAGTCAGTCCATTAACAAGATGTTACTGGTGTGTTCAAAATGGATGATGTTCATGGAACTCTTCCCCCACCCCCCAAGAAGTTACTCATACCATTATCTTGGATAACTTTAATCAGTATCTTGTATAACTTTAATCAGTATTTTGGACAATTCTTTACAAAAAGAGATTATAAAGTATCTATATATTATAAATCATTACTATTATATTAAGGCTATTATAATGGAGTATAGCATCTATTGAGCAAGAGTATGATGGTCCAAAACCCATACTGATTTTGTAAAATACTCTAAGGAAAAAAACTTCTGGATCACAGAAAGCCCAACTCAAAATGACTTTCATTGACTTTGTTTCTTCTCATACCTCTATTGCAACAAATAGGTAATAGGTATTTGAAGGTCCATATCTCCAAGCACTTTTCTTTCAGAAAATATTTGACATTTATTTCTACTAAACTGAAGGACTGTGTGGAGAAATATCTTGTCCAGCATTTCACTATCACATCTCAAGGGAATAAGTTGGTTGAGAATTAGGAATTCTCTAAAGCAGACTTGGAGCTAACATGCAGCAAGACACGCTAACATGCCATTTTTTAGACTAGATTGTCCCATGCTTCAGCTGCATCTCTGAAGATATTGATAAAACATTTTGAAATAAACAAAAACATGTTTTAATTGCTATTTTTTCTAACTAGAAGTTGTCACTCATTTTTTCCATAAGAAATTTCTGCAATGGAGATGGAATAAGGTGAATTAGGGCTGGTATTACTTCGGTTGTGAAATCTGTGCCCATGGTCCAGAAGTCCAGTTGACTCTGTGAGTATTTCTAAGTTTATCAATTTGGAAGACATTTCTGTGAAATAATTTTTTTTATTTTTTTCTTTATTGAAGTATACTTTACATATCATGCCTTTACTCCATTTTAAGTGTACAATTAAATGATTTTCGGTGAATTTACCGAGGTGTACAGTTAATCACATAAATCAGTTTTAGAGGAATTCCTTTCCCCTGTTGAGACCCCTAATTCCGCTCCCCAACTACTTTTCAAGCATGTCCCACCCCTCCACAGTGCCCACCACGTCGCTCAGATGTGGGCTTACCCCCCACCCCCCAA